>JAQFVV010003186.1:0-13607 GCA_028023455.1 Epiperipatus broadwayi | reverse complement strand
CAAATGTATAAAGCAACATATATATGTTATATAATATTGGAATGTTATGGTTATGTCTGGGATACACGTACATGAGGTAAACATTGACAGTCCTCAACTCCATTTAGCTTCTATAACTTGTTGGATTGCAGCTAAGCAAGTGGTCAACTTTTCACATATTGTGTTATGAATTCATAGAGAAGGTATCCCTACATCTATGGAATTTTCAAACTCAATCAATATTAAAATAACTGCCCTCCCTATTGTCCTCACAATTTAATAATCCATTTATTTAAACCCACTATATACAGTTTATAATAGAATTTTAGGATAATTAATTAAGATTTATTCCATATTGCTAATAAAAAAATCAGATAATAATTAAATTACATAGGCCTGTTTTTAATTTATATTAATTATGACCAATTAAAATGAGCAAACAGTTTGAACTTTATGGCTAATTGTTCTAAAGTGCAAAATATAAAATGCACTAACACACACAAGCACATAAAGCTGAAGACCAATTAATGAAATTTACCATAAACAATCACAGAGTTAAAAACTGCTTCAGGATTTACCATAAACATCTCACAAAAGGAAATCAGTGGCTGTGTTAAATATTTAGACTTACAAGTGGGGATTGAGGCTCAACAATTCTACCATAAAATGCTCATGGAACCCATCAACATAAGAGGCCACATCTACCATATGTTAAATTCACCCAATATGTCAAGTTGCCAGGACTAAAAACATTTCTGATTAGAAACTCCAGACTGTAGCTTTGAAGTTGACAGAAAAGCGAATATTGAGGGATTTAGAAACAAGTTAATAAAAGCCAGATATAACAAAAGATCATTCGACAAGATAATCAGAGGTTTTAAAGACACTCCTAATCTTTCTGACAGGCAGAAAAGAACCAGAATCTTACTGCCATATCATAAAAACATACACCCAAATCTACAAACAATTTTTCATAACGATTTTAGCGTATGTTATCGATCACCTCTGAATTTCCATAGATGCACCAATAACACTAAAGATAAACTCCCTCCAATATTCACACAGCAGGCAGTATATAAAATAGCTTGTCCAGGAAGTAACTACCACTCTTCATATTATGGGGGAGACTAGAGTTTCTATTCACTCAAGACTGTCGCAATGCAAGTACACAAACCCTCCCACCTTCCATCTTCACATAACACAAAGCTACAGGGGTACACCCTTGCATCCCAGAGAATCATTGCATCATGTGCAGGGAGTGAAACAAACTGAGGAGAAAAATCAAAGAGACCTACTTTTACTAATTTGGATGCTTACTCAATGAACAAAAGAGACATGATTTGAATAATTTTGCATTTTTTACATTAAAAAATCAGCACCAGAACTGTCCACAGCTTTGAAAATGAAGACCCATCCTTCAAACATGCTAGCTGCAGTAAAAAAATAAATTGAATTGTCAAAGCATTTTAATCAAGTGTGGAAAATATTATCGCAAAATAATAGAACATTACATATATAGATACCACATGGAATTAATAGTCTAATAGTTACATTTATAAAAGTGTTATGGAGCTCATAACTCAGAATAGATTGACTTTAAAATCTTTGCTGGATATATGTAAATACCAGGCAAGATTAAATTTTCTATTCAAATGCAGGAAATACAAAGTATTTCCGAAATTTTGCAATGTAAAATTAGATCATTCCATACATAACAGAGAAGCTATTTCAAAATAGGTTAAAGTTTTAATATTAAACAGGTTAATCCAAAAAAGTAGAAAGGAACTATTGTCTGCAAACAACAGAAGAAATACAAATCTCAACAACGATGAACCACCTTAACATACAATTGATAAAAGCAAAAGAATGAATAACAGATTAGAGAACAACAACAAATTCCATTTTTTGGCCAACAAACAAAATGTTCAGATACAGCTAGACCACCATAAAAGCTATGTAAATCTAACCAACTGTAACATATAAACATCACATGACAATACATATAGTGAGTTTTGCCTGTTTTAATGTCTGTAACATCCCCAAATCCATAAAAACAGTGCTGGAAAAAAACCCTAGAATTGTTGGAAGTGGATGGAAGTTTCCAAAAATGGAATTAATTGCAGATGTTGAGTCAAGCCTGACCCACCATCCACTTAAAGACATATACATATCCAAAATTGCCAAATGTATATATCATAAAGCGGAAGCACAAGATAGCTACAACACAATAATTCTTGGCACACAAGAATATCACATACATGTGAGAAGACAAGGGCAACAGATTCGTGATGATGACTACTATGAAACATAGAAATAAAATCCATCAAAGTCCCTGATCTCAATTTTAAATTGAATAGAGATAAGTTTGTGTCAGCAGTGCTTAGACCATACATAGCTAAAGATTTCTCCAATGCAGAATACTACCAGATGTATCCATCTTCCACCACTCCACCTAGAATGTTTCCCAACCCCAAAACACTTAAAAATGGCATGCCACTGCATCTAATGATTGATTTTGGTGGAGTGCATTATTATAAAGCAGCCAAAATCATAAATACTTGGCTCACACAAACATTAAACTTTGGAGATTATGCAATAAAGTCATGCTTTGAATTTGTAAGCAAGCTGAAGAATGTCTCCACAACACAGGATACACATATAGAAGTCTTGAACATTGCAGAGCTGTATAGCTGTATTGATAGACCAAAATCTATAACCATTGTGAAAGAAGAATTTATCAGATATGGTAAAAAGCAACAATGTGTACAACTTGTTAAAGCACTCCTAAAGTGACTGGATAAAAATATGTATGCTGTATTCAACCAACAATGGCATTACGTGCTCAATGGTTGGCGTATAGGTCTTCCGTTGAGTGGGATTGTGACTGAGATTGTTCTGAATGCATATAAACAGATTATCATACCCAGATATTTAAGCAATGACTTGATACTAAACACCTGCTACATAGATGATATTTTCATAGCAGCATCTGAGACCATGGAAGATATAATCACAGAGTTAAAAACTGCCTCGGGATTTACCATAAATATAGCACAAAAGGAAATCAATGGCTGTCAAATATTTAGACTTACAGGTGGGGATTGAGGCTCAATGATTCTACCATAAAATGCTCATCAAAACCATCAACATAAGAGGCCATATCCACCATGTGTCAAATACACCCAATATGTACAAGCTGGCAGGCTAAAAATATTTCTGATTAGAAAATTCAGACTGTGTAACTTTGAAGCTGACAGAAAAGTGAAATATTGAAGATTTATGAATGAGTTAATAAAAGCCAGATATAACAAAAGATCAATCAACAAGATAATCAGAGGTTTTAAAGACCCTCCTAGCCTTGCTGACAGGCAGAACAGAACCAGAATCTTACTACCATACATTAAAACCGTACACACAAATCTACAATTTTTTATAATGATTTTAGCATATGTTATCAAACCTCTCCCAATTTCAATAAATGCATCAATAACACTAAAGATTAACTCCCTCTAATATACACATAGCAGGTGGTATATTAAATAGCTTGCCCAGAAAATAATTGCTGCTCTTCATATTATGAGAAGACCAGAGCTTCTGTTCACATAAGACTGTCACAACACAAGTACATATACAATAAGGTGCTGGCTGACCCCTCCTATCCTTCCATCTTTGCATAACACAGAGCTACATTGGGCCACCCTTGCATCCCTGATAATCCTTGCATCATGTGCAGGGAGTGACATGAGCTAATGAAAAAAATCAAAGAGGCCTATTTTATTAATTTGGATGTTAACTCAATGACCAAAAGAGACACATTTTATGCTATCTCTAGGAAATGGCAAACCTGATTTGAATAATTTTTTATCTTTTACGTTAAACAATCAGCACTAGAACTGTCTACAGCTTTGAAAATGAAGACCCTGTCTTTCGAAAGCACTAGCTATAGTAAAGAAATAAATTGAATTGTCAAAGCATTTTAATCAAGTGTGGGAAATATTATCGCAAAATATTAGAACATTAATTTTTAAGAATAAACAGATTACAAAATTAATTATAATCAAGATACAGTATAAAGAAAAACACTATGTTTTCCAAAATTAATCTATTTATATCAAAATCTGAAAAATTCAAAATATACCATATATAAATTTTAAATTATAATAATGGTAGATGATCACAATATATATAAATTTAACAGAAGTACTTTAAATTACAATGTAATCATTATCAATTCAAGTAATGTCGATAAAAAAACCGACATCATAAGATTTCCTAAGAATTAATATATATATTGTTATATATTGTTACTGTCTGCTGTTATTATAATTTAAAATATATATATAAATTATAAATGGTCTTTGTACATTTGATAATATAAAAAAATATTCAAATTATATCTAAGAGACCACCATATATAATACATAATAAAGATTAAGTTGAGCCAATTATAGACATTTATTTGTTCACATTCAGGCACTTATAATACAAAATACTTCAATCAACAATTATTAATTTGCTTTTAAAATATATAAAACTACCTTATTCTTTCATATATGAAGGGACAGTAAGCTAGGGAGAACATACATATGCATTTTTATATGTAATTAAATATTGAACTATTTCTATCATCTAACATTAAATATTGAATAGCTTTAAAAAAATCTTAAACTTTATTTAATATTTCCAATTACACTCAACTGCTAGTTTTAGCATAAAGGTTAGTATTTAAAATAACATTTCAAGTGATATAATTCTTCTCTCTTTTTCAAATGTTACTGACCTGACCAGTAACAGTACTAGCATGGAAAGTTAACCCGGACATCCATACTAATATTGTCACTAGTCAGGGCAGGAATATCTGCACAAGAGAGGAGAATAATAGCACGTGAAACATTGTTATATACTATAAATAGTCAAAATAAAAGTCATAGATCAATTCATAGATCACATGACCCTATCTCTTAAGCTTGTAAGTTATAAACAGTGAGGATTGCCAATTCCTCTACAAGCTTTATGATAAATGCTTAGCAAGAGCCAGCACTTAAAATATCTCTGTCAGGAACCCCTCCCCAAACCTCTGACCATGGTTTCGTGCTTTGGCACTCCTCAGAGAGGTGTCAGGGTAGGTTCAGACACTAGATCTAAAAATACCAACCCAAAGCTAAGCACTTAGCTAAAAGTTATCTATTGAGTGGAAAATCTGAAATTTTCAGACATGTACATGTCTTCAAACCCAGCTATCCAACTCAAATAGCTATATGGGGCTGATAGATCTTCAGCCATGCCATATAGTAGTAGTCATAGCAATATAAAATTGCATAAGACTTTTTGGCAGAGACTATAAATAGTCAAAATAAAAGTCATAGATCAATTCATAGATCACATGACCCTATCTCTTAAGCTTGTAAGTTATAAACAGTGAGGATTGCCAATTCCTCTACAAGCTTTATGATAAATGCTTAGCAAGAGCCAGCACTTAAAATATCTCTGTCAGGAACCCCTCCCCAAACCTCTGACCATGGTTTCGTGCTTTGGCACTCCTCAGAGAGGTGTCAGGGTAGGTTCAGACACTAGATCTAAAAATACCAACCCAAAGCTAAGCACTTAGCTAAAAGTTATCTATTGAGTGGAAAATCTGAAATTTTCAGACATGTACATGTCTTCAAACCCAGCTATCCAACTCAAATAGCTATATGGGGCTGATAGATCTTCAGCCATGCCATATAGTAGTAGTCATAGCAATATAAAATTGCATAAGACTTTTTGGCAGAGACTATAAATAGTCAAAATAAAAGTCATAGATCAATTCATAGATCACATGACCCTATCTCTTAAGCTTGTAAGTTATAAACAGTGAGGATTGCCAATTCCTCTACAAGCTTTATGATAAATGCTTAGCCAGAGCCAGCACTTAAAATATCTCTGTCAGGAACCCCTCCCCAAACCTCTGACCATGGTTTCGTGCTTTGGCACTCCTCAGAGAGGTGTCAGGGTAGGTTCAGACACTAGATCTAAAAATACCAACCCAAAGCTAAGCACTTAGCTAAAAGTTATCTATTGAGTGGAAAATCTGAAATTTTCAGACATGTACATGTCTTCAAACCCAGCTATCCAACTCAAATAGCTATATGGGGCTGATAGATCTTCAGCCATGCCATATAGTAGTAGTCATAGCAATATAAAATTGCATAAGACTTTTTGGCAGAGACTATAAATAGTCAAAATAAAAGTCATAGATCAATTCATAGATCACATGACCCTATCTCTTAAGCTTGTAAGTTATAAACAGTGAGGATTGCCAATTCCTCTACAAGCTTTATGATAAATGCTTAGCCAGAGCCAGCACTTAAAATATCTCTGTCAGGAACCCCTCCCCAAACCTCTGACCATGGTTTCGTGCTTTGGCACTCCTCAGAGAGGTGTCAGGGTAGGTTCAGACACTAGATCTAAAAATACCAACCCAAAGCTAAGCACTTAGCTAAAAGTTATCTATTGAGTGGAAAATCTGAAATTTTCAGACATGTACATGTCTTCAAACCCAGCTATCCAACTCAAATAGCTATATGGGGCTGATAGATCTTCAGCCATGCCATATAGTAGTAGTCATAGCAATATAAAATTGCATAAGACTTTTTGGCAGAGACTATAAATAGTCAAAATAAAAGTCATAGATCAATTCATAGATCACATGACCCTATCTCTTAAGCTTGTAAGTTATAAACAGTGAGGATTGCCAATTCCTCTACAAGCTTTATGATAAATGCTTAGCAAGAGCCAGCACTTAAAATATCTCTGTCAGGAACCCCTCCCCAAACCCCTGACCATGGTTTCGTGCTTTGGCACTCCTCAGAGAGGTGTCAGGGTAGGTTCAGACACTAGATCTAAAAATACCAACCCAAAGCTAAGCACTTAGCTAAAAGTTATCTATTGAGTGGAAAATCTGAAATTTTCAGACATGTACATGTCTTCAAACCCAGCTATCCAACTCAAATAGCTATATGGGGCTGATAGATCTTCAGCCATGCCATATAGTAGTAGTCATAGCAATATAAAATTGCATAAGACTTTTTGGCAGAGACTATAAATAGTCAAAATAAAAGTCATAGATCAATTCATAGATCACATGACCCTATCTCTTAAGCTTGTAAGTTATAAACAGTGAGGATTGCCAATTCCTCTACAAGCTTTATGATAAATGCTTAGCAAGAGCCAGCACTTAAAATATCTCTGTCAGGAACCCCTCCCCAAACCTCTGACCATGGTTTCGTGCTTTGGCACTCCTCAGAGAGGTGTCAGGGTAGGTTCAGACACTAGATCTAAAAATACCAACCCAAAGCTAAGCACTTAGCTAAAGTTATCTATTGAGTGGAAAATCTGAAATTTTCAGACATGTACATGTCTTCAAACCCAGCTATCCAACTCAAATAGCTATATGGGGCTGATAGATCTTCAGCCATGCCATATAGTAGTAGTCATAGCAATATAAAATTGCATAAGACATTTTGGCAGAGACTATAAATAGTCAAAATAAAAGTCATAGATCAATTCATAGATCACATGACCCTATCTCTTAAGCTTGTAAGTTATAAACAGTGAGGATTGCCAATTCCTCTACAAGCTTTATGATAAATGCTTAGCAAGAGCCAGCACTTAAAATATCTCTGTCAGGAACCCCTCCCCAAACCCCTGACCATGGTTTCGTGCTTTGGCACTCCTCAGAGAGGTGTCAGGGTAGGTTCAGACACTAGATCTAAAAATACCAACCCAAAGCTAAGCACTTAGCTAAAAGTTATCTATTGAGTGGAAAATCTGAAATTTTCAGACATGTACATGTCTTCAAACCCAGCTATCCAACTCAAATAGCTATATGGGGCTGATAGATCTTCAGCCATGCCATATAGTAGTAGTCATAGCAATATAAAATTGCATAAGACTTTTTGGCAGAGACTATAAATAGTCAAAATAAAAAGTCATAGATCAATTCATAGATCACATGACCCTATCTCTTAAGCTTGTAAGTTATAAACAGTGAGGATTGCCAATTCCTCTACAAGCTTTATGATAAATGCTTAGCAAGAGCCAGCACTTAAAATATCTCTGTCAGGAACCCCCTCCCCAAACCTCTGACCATCCGTTTCGTGCTTTGGCACTCCTCAGAGAGGTGTCAGGGTAGGTTCAGACACTAGATCTAAAAATACCAACCCAAAGCTAAGCACTTAGCTAAAAGTTATCTATTGAGTGGAAAATCTGAAATTTTCAGACATGTACATGTCTTCAAACCCAGCTATCCAACTCAAATAGCTATATGGGGCTGATAGATCTTCAGCCATGCCATATAGTAGTAGTCATAGCAATATAAAATTGCATAAGACATTTTGGAACAGAGACTATAAATAGTCAAAATAAAAGTCATAGATCAATTCATAGATCACATGACCCTATCTCTTAAGCTTGTAAGTTATAAACAGTGAGGATTGCCAATTCCTCTACAAGCTTTATGATAAATGCTTAGCAAGAGCCAGCACTTAAAATATCTCTGTCAGGAACCCCTCCCCAAACCTCTGACCATGGTTTCGTGCTTTGGCACTCCTCAGAGAGGTGTCAGGGTAGGTTCAGACACTAGATCTAAAAATACCAACCCAAAGCTAAGCACTTAGCTAAAAGTTATCTATTGAGTGGAAAATCTGAAATTTTCAGACATGTACATGTCTTCAAACCCAGCTATCCAACTCAAATAGCTATATGGGGCTGATAGATCTTCAGCCATGCCATATAGTAGTAGTCATAGCAATATAAAATTGCATAAGACTCTTTTGGCTGAGACTATAAATAGTCAAAATAAAAGTCATAGATCAATTCATAGATCACATGACCCTATCTCTTAAGCTTGTAAGTTATAAACAGTGAGGATTGCCAATTCCTCTACAAGCTTTATGATAAATGCTTAGCCAGAGCCAGCACTTAAAATATCTCTGTCAGGAACCCCTCCCCAAACCTCTGACCATGGTTTCGTGCTTTGGCACTCCTCAGAGAGGTGTCAGGGTAGGTTCAGACACTAGATCTAAAAATACCAACCCAAAGCTAAGCACTTAGCTAAAAGTTATCTATTGAGTGGAAAATCTGAAATTTTCAGACATGTACATGTCTGTCTTCAAACCCAGCTATCCAACTCAAATAGCTATATGGGGCTGATAGATCTTCAGCCATGCCATATAGTAGTAGTCATAGCAATATAAAATTGCATAAGACGCTCTTCCGATTTTGGCAGAGACTATAAATAGTCAAAATAAAAGTCATAGATCAATTCATAGATCACATGACCCTATCTCTTAAGCTTGTAAGTTATAAACAGTGAGGATTGCCAATTCCTCTACAAGCTTTATGATAAATGCTTAGCCAGAGCCAGCACTTAAAATATCTCTGTCAGGAACCCCTCCCCAAACCTCTGACCATGGTTTCGTGCTTTGGCACTCCTCAGAGAGGTGTCAGGGTAGGTTCAGACACTAGATCTAAAAATACCAACCCAAAGCTAAGCACTTAGCTAAAAGTTATCTATTGAGTGGAAAATCTGAAATTTTCAGACATGTACATGTCTTCAAACCCAGCTATCCAACTCAAATAGCTATATGGGGCTGATAGATCTTCAGCCATGCCATATAGTAGTAGTCATAGCAATATAAAATTGCATAAGACTTTTTGGCAGAGACTATAAATAGTCAAAATAAAAGTCATAGATCAATTCATAGATCACATGACCCTATCTCTTAAGCTTGTAAGTTATAAACAGTGAGGATTGCCAATTCCTCTACAAGCTTTATGATAAATGCTTAGCAAGAGCCAGCACTTAAAATATCTCTGTCAGGAACCCCTCCCCAAACCCCTGACCATGGTTTCGTGCTTTGGCACTCCTCAGAGAGGTGTCAGGGTAGGTTCAGACACTAGATCTAAAAATACCAACCCAAAGCTAAGCACTTAGCTAAAAGTTATCTATTGAGTGGAAAATCTGAAATTTTCAGACATGTACATGTCTTCAAACCCAGCTATCCAACTCAAATAGCTATATGGGGCTGATAGATCTTCAGCCATGCCATATAGTAGTAGTCATAGCAATATAAAATTGCATAAGACTTTTCGGCAGAGACTATAAATAGTCAAAATAAAAGTCATAGATCAATTCATAGATCACATGACCCTATCTCTTAAGCTTGTAAGTTATAAACAGTGAGGATTGCCAATTCCTCTACAAGCTTTATGATAAATGCTTAGCCAGAGCCAGCACTTAAAATATCTCTGTCAAGAACCCCTCCCCAAACCTCTGACCATGGTTTCGTGCTTTGGCACTCCTCAGAGAGGTGTCAGGGTAGGTTCAGACACTAGATCTAAAAATACCAACCCAAAGCTAAGCACTTAGCTAAAAGTTATCTATTGAGTGGAAAATCTGAAATTTTCAGACATGTACATGTCTTCAAACCCAGCTATCCAACTCAAATAGCTATATGGGGCTGATAGATCTTCAGCCATGCCATATAGTAGTAGTCATAGCAATATAAAATTGCATAAGACATTTTGGCAGAGACTATAAATAGTCAAAATAAAAGTCATAGATCAATTCATAGATCACATGACCCTATCTCTTAAGCTTGTAAGTTATAAACAGTGAGGATTGCCAATTCCTCTACAAGCTTTATGATAAATGCTTAGCAAGAGCCAGCACTTAAAATATCTCTGTCAGGAACCCCTCCCCAAACCCCTGACCATGGTTTCGTGCTTTGGCACTCCTCAGAGAGGTGTCAGGGTAGGTTCAGACACTAGATCTAAAAATACCAACCCAAAGCTAAGCACTTAGCTAAAAGTTATCTATTGAGTGGAAAATCTGAAATTTTCAGACATGTACATGTCTTCAAACCCAGCTATCCAACTCAAATAGCTATATGGGGCTGATAGATCTTCAGCCATGCCATATAGTAGTAGTCATAGCAATATAAAATTGCATAAGACATTTTGGCAGAGACTATAAATAGTCAAAATAAAAGTCATAGATCAATTCATAGATCACATGACCCTATCTCTTAAGCTTGTAAGTTATAAACAGTGAGGATTGCCAATTCCTCTACAAGCTTTATGATAAATGCTTAGCAAGAGCCAGCACTTAAAATATCTCTGTCAGGAACCCCTCCCCAAACCCCTGACCATGGTTTCGTGCTTTGGCACTCCTCAGAGAGGTGTCAGGGTAGGTTCAGACACTAGATCTAAAAATACCAACCCAAAGCTAAGCACTTAGCTAAAAGTTATCTATTGAGTGGAAAATCTGAAATTTTCAGACATGTACATGTCTTCAAACCCAGCTATCCAACTCAAATAGCTATATGGGGCTGATAGATCTTCAGCCATGCCATATAGTAGTAGTCATAGCAATATAAAATTGCATAAGACTTTTTGGCAGAGACTATAAATAGTCAAAATAAAAGTCATAGATCAATTCATAGATCACATGACCCTATCTCTTAAGCTTGTAAGTTATAAACAGTGAGGATTGCCAATTCCTCTACAAGCTTTATGATAAATGCTTAGCCAGAGCCAGCACTTAAAATATCTCTGTCAGGAACCCCTCCCCAAACCCCTGACCATGGTTTCGTGCTTTGGCACTCCTCAGAGAGGTGTCAGGGTAGGTTCAGACACTAGATCTAAAAATACCAACCCAAAGCTAAGCACTTAGCTAAAAGTTATCTATTGAGTGGAAAATCTGAAATTTTCAGACATGTACATGTCTTCAAACCCAGCTATCCAACTCAAATAGCTATATGGGGCTGATAGATCTTCAGCCATGCCATATAGTAGTAGTCATAGCAATATAAAATTGCATAAGACATTTTGGCAGAGACTATAAATAGTCAAAATAAAAGTCATAGATCAATTCATAGATCACATGACCCTATCTCTTAAGCTTGTAAGTTATAAACAGTGAGGATTGCCAATTCCTCTACAAGCTTTATGATAAATGCTTAGCAAGAGCCAGCACTTAAAATATCTCTGTCAGGAACCCCTCCCCAAACCTCTGACCATGGTTTCGTGCTTTGGCACTCCTCAGAGAGGTGTCAGGGTAGGTTCAGACACTAGATCTAAAAATACCAACCCAAAGCTAAGCACTTAGCTAAAAATTATCTATTGAGTGGAAAATCCGAAATTTTCAGACATGTACATGTCTTCAAACCCAGCTATCCAACTCAAATAGCTATATGGGGCTGATAGATCTTCAGCCATGCCATATAGTAGTAGTCATAGCAATATAAAATTGCATAAGACATTTTGGCAGAGACTATAAATAGTCAAAATAAAAGTCATAGATCAATTCATAGATCACATGACCCTATCTCTTAAGCTTGTAAGTTATAAACAGTGAGGATTGCCAATTCCTCTACAAGCTTTATGATAAATGCTTAGCAAGAGCCAGCACTTAAAATATCTCTGTCAGGAACCCCTCCCCAAACCTCTGACCATGGTTTGGTGCTTTGGCACTCCTCAGAGAGGTGTCAGGGTAGGTTCAGACACTAGATCTAAAAATACCAACCCAAAGCTAAGCACTTAGCTAAAAGTTATCTGTTGAGTGGAAAATCTGAAATTTTCAGACATGTACATGTCTTCAAACCCAGCTATCCAACTCAAATAGCTATATGGGGCTGATAGATCTTCAGCCATGCCATATAGTATTGTTATATACTAATCTGTGTGCTATTATTACCAGTTGAAAGTAATTGAATAATTTAAATAAAGTTCAATTTTTTTAAAAATATATTCAATATTTAATGTTAGATGATGGAAATAATCCAACATATAAGTACAAATAAAATACCATCATCACAAAACATCAGTCAAACACTATGCATTTTTATAATATAAAATATTTCATTTACAATTTTAATTTATCTTTAAGTTATGAGACTAATTTTTTTTCAAATGTTTCAATATATGAAATCAAAATATTGGGATCATATTTTTAGATTTTTTAAATATAAATGAATACAATCTTTTATGTTACGATATAAAAAATTTAAAAAAAATATAACTTATTTAGTATATATAGTAATTTAAAATATAACTAAATAGAATATATATCCCTAGAGCTTGAACAGATCAGATGCAAATTATTTTCTTTAATAAGTTACTGTTAATCAGTTCAAAAATATCAATTTTCAGTTTGTTTTTAATGCAGATAAATGTTTACAAAAATAGATATTTCTTTTATACTATTAAGAAATAGAATTTTCTCCATTATTTTTAGAATTAAATAAATTCATAGTATATACTATATACATCTAAACATTTTTAAACTGCAAATTTCTTTTATGTTTTTACATGTATAGAAGATAGTTTAATGTATGCCATTAGAATCTCTTAAGATTAGGTTTTTATCTGTGTTTATATATATATATATATTATAATAGTAACTTACAGTTGTTATTATTAGTCTAGCGTGTTTTATCTCTTGTGAAATTATTTATAAATATAAATTTTTATTTGACTATTTTATTATGTAACATATATGTACTATTTATATATACATTTAAGTTTTAAATAATATATACCTTAAGCTTTTGAGTAAAATGCCAGATTTGAAGTTAAGAATAAAT
>JAQFVV010003185.1:0-13621 GCA_028023455.1 Epiperipatus broadwayi | reverse complement strand
CCCCTAACAATGTTTAAATATCTTTCCCTCCTAAGTTAAGTTCCTTTTTTGTACATCACAGATACCAACTTAAACTTGGTTTACTCACTAGCAATGTAAATATATGTATACGAAGTGTCTTATAGCAAATGTAACTCTATGGTTATCAATAAAGTTCTTTTCTTTGAAACATAATAATAATAATAATAATAATAATAATAATAATAATAATAATAATAATAATAATAATAATAATAATAATAATAATAATAATAATAATAATAATAATAATAATAATAATAATAATAATAATAATAATAATAATAATAATAATAATAATAATAATAATAATAATAATAATAATAATAATAATAATAATAATAATAATAATAATAATAATAATAATAATAATAATAATAATAATAATAATAATAATAATAATAATAATAATAATAATAATAATAATAATAATAATAATAATAATAATAATAATAATAATAATAATAATAATAATAATAATAATAATAATAATAATAATAATAATAATAATAATAATAATAATAATAATAATAATAATAATAATAATAATAATAATAATAATAATAGCAGCAACATTGTTTACTTTCACAAAATATTTACAGGTTATAATTGTCATTTTGTCACCTTTATTTTTTTAAATATCTGAATGCATTTGGCCCATAAACAATTTCATTTTAATTTTTTAACAATGCTATATATAGTATGATAATAATATTTTTTATAGTATGTTCACTTTATTTATTTATATTCATTTCTTGACATTATTTTAATTCTTCTATAATGAAAGTTTATGATTTGAAAGTATTGCACATAATGTTTTTCTTTTCTTTTCCCATCCCTTCATCTGAAATATCATTAAATTTGTTTATTTATTTTTGTAAATTCATTTATTTCATATCTCAAACCAGTTTATTTCTTTATATATATATATAATAAATGAACTTGTCACTTCTAGTGCTCTTTTTTTGTTTTTTTGTTAATAAATATTTAATATGTATAGCTTAATGTAGTCATGTATAAACAACACTTATCTACCAATACGTGCAAAA
This sequence comes from Epiperipatus broadwayi, assembly GCA_028023455.1. Classification (NCBI taxonomy): domain Eukaryota; kingdom Metazoa; phylum Onychophora; class Udeonychophora; order Euonychophora; family Peripatidae; genus Epiperipatus; species Epiperipatus broadwayi. The sequence continues at coordinate 12,554 of JAQFVV010003185.1, read as the reverse complement.
AATAGAAAGAAATACTTATTCTCTAATCTTATGATAATTTTAAGCATTCATTTTTTGATGTTATTGAAAATAGAAAGTAAAATTTGTATATTCAAATAAATATTTAGAAGATTAAGATGGTAGATCATTTTTAACAACATCATAATATTAATAAAAAATTAGTTTTGTAAATATAACTATTAAATAAACATAATAAATTTAACAGGAAATAATCATACTTTTGGTGGTATAGTTATTTCTATTTAAATTTTTTTTACATTTAGTATGCGTGTTTAAAGTGACTTTTTTTAATATTATGAGGTTGTCAAAAATAAAGTACCGCCTTTATTCTTTAAATATTTAATTGAAATTTCAGAATGATTTACACCATATTTAAATAAGGCTAATATAAAAACTCTCTTTTCAACAATGCCATCATAAGATTAAAAATAGATTGTTTGTTTTATTTTTTGCGTTTATTGACATACGAGTGTTTATATATAGCTTTTGGAGGGGTAATTATATATATCTTGGTTTTTAATTATAATTCTCAAAACATTTATTAAACTAATTAATATGGGGATATATTACAAATATGGATAATAAACAATTACAATATTAGATGAGTTATGGAACTAACATTATTGAGTTAAACAGGGTTAGGTATTTAGTGGTTAAGTTCTTTGTTAACTTTATTAGAGCTGATATAGCTTCCATGTCTCTTGAAAAATGAATGTTGTGGCAAGAGTTTTGTCTCTTTGTTTAATTTTCTCTATGCTCTGAATAAATAATGAGTTTTCATCTGGCTTGGGATGTTGGTATTGTGCCTTGCATCTTACAATCCAAATGGCATAGGTGATGAAAATTGACAGCCTGATTGTAGGAATATCTCTTCCACGAATGCATTCTTTTATATTAAGTATTTTGTAGTAATCTATCTTTGAATTGTTAAATATTATTGTTTTAATATTACCTAGACCCATGCATGTTTTAATTATGTGGTCAAATGTTTCCTCATCCCTGCCACAGCTGTGGCAAATTGATTGGACTTTGGTGATAGATCTTTTATATCTGAGGAACCAGTTGACCGGCATGGCATCCAGATTAATTTTAAGTAAGTAATCTAAGTATTTTGGTTCTAGAGACCAATACTTGAATAGGGTAATCAGCTTGTGATTAGTTATTTCTAATCTTGTAGTAGAGATTTGATTATTTTGTTTTAGGATGCGATGGGCATCCCACAGCTTGATCTTGCTTTGATAGTTGTTATGGGCATTTGTATTTTGTTGCATTGTTGACAGGATTAGGTGGTCAAGCCAGCTTAATTTTTTGGGGGGTGGGGTGTCAGTAGGAATTATGGATTCGGTGATCTGGTCATGGCCATACTTTTGGACTAGATTATATATCAGAGTGTGTGATTTCCGAGAGTTAATTGAAGTGATGGAATGTAGTGACATTCCATTTAATCTTTTGTTTTCCTGCATGTTTCTCATGCTGATGGAAACAGTTTGCCCTTTCCATAGTAATCTTGAGCACTATTGCTCAATTTTCTTGATGAATGTTTTATTTGCATTCATCATTGGCAGGTAGTATGCAATTTTGCTGTAAATCTTTATATTTAGCAGTGAAACCTTACCATAGAGTGAAAGGTATACCTTTGAGAGGGTCTTAGTGATCTGGTCTGTGGACTGGAGGATTTTTGCCTGAAGTTCTTTAGACATTGCTGATTGTGATTTTGAAATATTAAATCCCAGAAATTTCTGTGGTTCAGCTTGGAAGCGCGATTTGATTTTTTTTCCAGATAGGATAGACCAAGCTGTGGATTTTCCTGTATTTATTTTTAGGTCTGATAGATTGGTATATTTGTCCAATATTTCATATAGTGTGTTTAGATATTTCTGAGTTGGCAGAATGATCAAGACATCATCCATATAAGTGACTGCCTTGAGTCTGGGTATATATACTCCAGGTAGGTTATCTTTGTCTTTAAGAAGTGGATTGATGTATCAGGCAAACAGGAGAGCACTGAGTGGAGATCCTTGTGGGATTGAAGTATTCGGAGTAAAACTGTTTGTATATACTCCATTGAGTGATATGTGAATTTCCCTATTGTGTAGTAAATTGTCCAGTATCTGAATTATCTGGGAGGGAACACCAAGGCCCTCCAAAACATTCAGCAGTGTGCTGATATTGACTGAGTCAAATGCCTCAGATATGTCAAGTTGTATGGCAATGGGCTTGGATTTTCTGTTGGTTCTGATATAATCCAAGAGTATTTTGGTTTCATCAATCGCTGTGAGTGCTAATGAGCCTTTCTTGGCATACTGAGAGGGCATGATATGACTCAGGATTTTATGTTGTATCTTATCTTTAATGACACCCTCTATAATCTTTAATAAGAGTGGAGACATGGATATGGGTCTTATGTTGTTTATATCAGTAGAGTCTTTGCTCTTTTTGATAAATGGCACCAATGCAACTGGATATAAATTTTTAATAAACCTTTGCTTTTGCGCGAGATGGTCAATCATTAACATGATGATTGGGACAGTAAAATTGCTTAAGTGGGAGAGGAGAAATTTGGGTATCCCATGCATTCCAGGATGGATGCTGTCTGGAAGGGAGCATAGTTTGTTTTTAATTATTACACTTTTTAAAAGAATAAACGTTTTAATTATCAGATAAACAATTATAATGTCTAATATTTACAACTTTTGAGTACTGCTTTTAAACAGAATATTATAAATAATATCAATTCATTTTTCAAGCATCACATTTCTAGTATACATTTGTTGACAATTACAGTATTTTAATATATATGTAAATAATTATCATTCCTTCAATTATCAGATTAAAAACTAATATTACATCTCTTCAAGTTTAGATATAGACTTTAATTTTTATTAAAGAAAAATCTCTCTTTTATTATTATTATTATTATTATTATTTAAAAATACTTGATTGCATTTTTCTTATTTAATATTTCCAACAATATAAAGCAATTGTATTTACTGTAGTGATATTTCTACATTTCCAGATATTTTTTCTACTTATTATTGCAAATTATTGCATCTACTATAGTTTTTGTTATAACTATTCCTATTGCTATTACTATTATTGACAATATTTTTTCATTATTACTATACATTATATAGCGCTACATATTTATTAAAAAATTTAAGGAGAAAATTAAAACAATGAAATTATATTAAAATGAAGAGGATAATATAACATAAAAAAGTTTCTAGCTTTAAAATTAATGCTATATATCAAAATGATTTTTCTTGATTACAATTAAAATCTGCATTAAGGAGAAGCAATTCATTTGATAATATTTTATTCTAAAGTCATCTATGAAAACATAAATAGTCATTGGACATACACATGATACTCCATCAGTGAAAAGTACTGGATTGCAAAGATGTGTTATGCCATTCAAGTAAATGATCATTTTATTAAAAATACACAACTTTGCTTTCTAAATCATATCAGCCAATAGTTAGAAACAATCTGAGATCTGGTACCCACTGATTATTCATTTTTATAGGTCTCTCAAGTAAAAAATGTACAGTATATTATTGCTGGTAGTAAATTAATGATAAAGAAGTTGTCAATGGAAAATATATCTTTGAATGATTCAATAAGAATAAAGCAATCAGTAGTCAAAAGATTTATCAGATGGTCACTAGGAAAAATGCAGAAATTACTGTGACTTTTCAAAGATACATGAACAAAAAATTTCTGAGAATATCATAAAGAAAAAAGTGTCAAATTAAATATTTAAATTTTGATTTGAGTTATAAAATTTTCACACTTTAACCATATTAAAAGAATGTTTTAATAATTAATAAAAAAAAAAGAATTACATTTGCATTCATTTGATATCAATATTTAATCACAAATTATTTTATCATAGTTTCATGTAGACTTCATAATTTCATAATCTAAAAATAATAATCATAAAGTCAGTTTTTCAACAGGTCATATAATATATGAACACCATTTGATCAAATTATTACTTTTTCTTTCCTCAGCTAGAAATTGATGCTAGAACATTTACCATTTGAATAGATAATTCTACAATTGTAATAAATCATTCAGAGTATTATTAGTTAAAAGATAAAATAGTATTTAAATAGACTATTGAAGGGCAAATATATCTTTGACAATTTTCCAAAGAAAGAGGATTAGTGATGAAGAAAACATTAATCATCAGATTATACACTTTTTGAGAGGTGAGGATTTCTTTTTTTTTCTTGTTTTACATTCTGCATAAAATAGTTAGAGTGAAATTATTAATATTATTTAAAAAAAGTTTAATTGCATGATTATTAAGCCCATATGAGTTAAATCATTTTTGTCTTAGATTACCTACTAAAAAAAAACAATATATTTAATTATCCAAACTTAAAAATAATTTGAGATGCATTTTTTATATTAAACATCAACAAATATTTTAAGTTAAACTGATTTATTTTATTAAAATTAATTAATAAAAAAATAATGAGGTATTTTTTAAAAAAAATTAAATACTTTTATTTGCTAAGCACTAAAAATAAAAAAAAATGTTTCTTTAATCACAGTTGGAGTTTTTCAATTTAACTTGAAATAAAAAAATATGTATAATCTTTATGTATATATCCCATGTAGTATGTGTACATAATAAAATACATATACACAAGTGATTACAAATATGAAATATTCTTTTAAGTAAAAAGTATGTGATATTTTTGCTTTTGGTTGGATTTTTTTAAAAAAAAAAATGCTTACCAAAACAATATTGTAAATGAATTTCACATAATAGTATAATTTTACTTTAAATCAATTTTACATTTAAAGTGTATATATATATATGCAAATTTATAAATGAATATTTAAAAATACAGTATTTAAAAGCTTATAAAAATATATGTATAACCGTCACTTAGAAGCGCTTTCAACTAACTTGTAGCTCTGTCAATTATATATATATATTATAACAAGGCTGGGTTCAAACCCTGTTCTAAAGTATGGTAGGATATGGGCATGCATATATATTTAATCAGAATCGATAATAAATTCGATTCTTTCTTTTTGTGTGTGTGTGTATGTCTTAAATGGGGAAATAAAAATAGATTAAAACAGAAGAGGGAGGGGGGTTATAGGGTTTGTGCTCTTGTATTTTGTTTAGAAGCATGTGCATTTATATTGCTGTATGGGTGAATAAGTGTAATAAATTCACTAAAAGAAGGAAAAATTAGATGGCCAAGTTTTATTTTCAAGATGGAAAATGGAGTACAGAATTGTTAAAAAGATATGTTAAATGCAAGAAAAGAATCAAAAATGTATAGATTGCTATCTTGATAGATAAAAGTTATTTTAATTAAAAGGAAAATGCTAGGAGTAAAAGACAATGAATGGTCAAACATGGATTTTTGAGGTGTTGATTAAAATTCTTAAACATCAAGAAAGAAAAGTTGCTAAAAGATTTTTGCAAACCTAAGAATACCACATGGTTTTGTTTGAAAGAAAAGATACAAAGAATAAAAAGAAAAAAAGGAATAATGGTTATAAATTAATGAGTTTTGAGAGTCGGACTTTGCCAGACATTCTAGAATTATTAATTCTACTAGCAGGATTGCAAAAATACAAGCTTAAAAATTATATATAACCATCAGTTATGAATAGGCTGGGGTAAGGACCAAAACAGGCCAGGCTCTGCCAGCCATCCTGCAGAGATACCACCAATGCCACCTACATAGGAATGAAGCCCCTTCTAACCCATAAGCAGAATGACCTTCAATGAACAACACTGATCTTGCATTGAGGAATTGACAGAGACACCAAAAAGGCACATATTCACCATGCCACAGTATCAAGCAAACAAACATTGCCATTCATCTACATCCCCGGGGAAAAATCAAGGTAATGCGAACAATTTCTTAAATGCTATTCATTTTGTAAATATGAATTTATTTTCAATAAAATAATAAAGTGTAAAGGCTAAAAGAAAGAAAAAGAAATCTTTGATATATCATCAAATGTAGTTATATGGATGAATAGACTAAATAATGACTTATTTCATTTGTTTTGTATTCTATGATTTATTTGTTTTATTATATTTATCTATCTATGCAGTATATGTGTTTGCATGCATCATATTCAAATATTGGAGCACAAGCCAGTAAATAATTATTACGGGATTTTGTTTTTTTACATTAATGATTATTAAATCTTTGTTTTAAGTATGAGTGTGTGCATTCAGTGTTGACTTCTTTAAATTTAGATCATATCATAGAGATAGAGTAGTGGCAAAAACAAAAAATAATATTTTCAGAGAATCGTTTATGCATCTATGTGCACATTTGTTCCCCCCATATCTTTTCCACGGCTAATAACCAACCACCCTGAATGAGCTAGCCAGAGGTAGAATATCTGTCTATTAAAAATTGATACCCAATCTCTCCCAGCATAATTCTTATTTACTTGTAGATAGGATTGGCACTTGGAGTCAATAATTGACATCCATAAATATGCTGGGCAAGTAATAAGAGTACCATGCAGAATTACTTATATATATATATATATCTGTATTTTTATATTGGACTATTTCCATCATCTAATATGTGTGTTGAATGTCTTTAGAAAAGTTTAATTTTTAGTTAAATATTCCAAATGCATTCAACTGTTAGTAATATCACAGCAAACAGGTTAGTATATGCACCAACTGTTAGTAATATCACAGCAAACAAATGTTAATAATATCACAGCAAACAGGTTAGTATATGCACTAACTGTTAGTAATATCACAGCAAACAGGTTAGTATATGCACAACGTTTCGAGAGGTATTTTTCTCCCCTCTTCTTCAGGTGTTGCTGGCCTGACCAGTGACAGTACTAGCATGGGATTCGAACCTGGGTCCTTAGATTCTTGATTATTGAAATTTAAGGTAACGCTCTAACCAACTGAGCCATCCTGCCAAAGGCAACAGTATGTAGATCGGAAGAGCGTACTTATCTATGAGGTTCCTCCTGATTTCTCCACTTTTTCCTCAGAGCAAAGTTGATTAGTGGTTTCCATACATTATGTATAGTCACACTAGGTTGGCTTATGGGATTTTTTGCCATTGTCATGTGAGCAGCTTCTTTAAATTTTCTTCTTTGTACCTTTTCTTCTTTATCCAATATTTTTGTATTTTCCCAATTGAACATATGTTCATTGGTCCATACATGGTCTGCTACCTTAGACACATCTGTTTTCTCTCTTCTAATCATCAGTTTATGTTCTTGCAAGCGCTTTTGAATGGGAAGAGTGGTCTCACCAATATATGTTCTTCCACATTCACATGGTATTTCATAGATGCAGTTTTTTCTTTTCAGCATTTCAAGTTTAGGCTTTGTAGATGTTAGAATTCCTCATAGTGTGGTATGGCTCTGAAAAGCTGTTCTGATGTTATACTGATTGCAGATTTTCCTTAATTTGTCTGCTATTTTTGGAATGTATGGATACACTACAGTACCAATAATTGTCTTTTCTCTTGATGGTTCTTTTTGTTGTCTATTTAATGTTTTCTTAATAACAGCTGATGGATAACCATTTTTCTTAAGAGTTTGTTCTATATAGATCTTTTCTTTTTCCAAATCACTAGTTTCTGAACAAACTTCTTTTGCTCTGTTCCACAGTGATAGTATAACTCCATGTTTTGTGTTTCTGGTGTGATTAGATGTATAGGCTAGGTATTTTCCTGTATGTGTAGGTTTTCGGTAAACTGTAGTTTTGATTTTGCCATGAGGGAGTCTTGTCACAAGAACATCTAAGAATGCCAATTTTTGTTCTTGTTCTGGTTCTATTGTGAATTTAATTGAAGGGGATATGTTGTTGATGTGTGTCCAGAAAGTTTGTAGCAATGCTTCACCATGTGGTCATACAACAAATGTATCATCCACATAGCGAAGCCAAACTTTAGGTGGATAAGTAGTACTTTTTATGGCTGTGGTTTCAAGTTCTTCCATGTAAATATTGCTAATCAGGGGAGACAATGGTGAGCCCATAGCCATTCCTTGATTTTGTTGGAAGAATTCTGTGTTATATTGAAAGTAGGTTGTTTTTATACAGAATGTTAATAGTTCCATTATGCTATCAATAGGAAGAGCTGTTCTGGTTTGTAAACTATTATCATCATTTAATCTTTTTCTTACAATAGACAATGCTTCTTCACATGGTACATTCATGAATAAACTTTCCACATCAAAGCTTACCAGTAAGTCAGTTCTTTCAATTTTCATGTTCTTGATTAATTCTACAAAGTGTCTAGAATCCCTGACAAAGGACACAGGTCTTGTATGCCAAAGGACTTAGAACTTTGAGAAGAAATCTTGCCAAATTTTGGCAAGGTGAATCTCTAGAACTAACAATAGGTCTTAATGGAACATGATCCTTATGGATTTTAGGTAGACCATAAAGATGAGGAATTTTGCTGAAATATGATGTTATTTTACTCTTTTCTGAATCAGTGAAGTACTTGCGATGCTTTCTGAGTAATGCTTGTAACTTTGTTTCCGTACTTGGTATCGGATCTTTTGCCACTTTTCTATATTGGCCTGCTGTGAGGAGTTCTTGTATTTTGTTGTCATAATCAGTTGTATCCATTACAACTGTTGCATTGCCTTTGTCAGCAGGGAGAATAATTATAGATTTATCTACTTTGAGAGATTTAATTGCTTTCCTCTCCCCATAGGATATGTTTGACTTCAATTTTTGTTGCTTGTCAAGTGTTCTTTTTATTCTCCAGTGTAATTCTGCTGCTTCTTCTAAAGGCAATTTTTGAGTGACTTCCTCAGTGGCTGCCATTATATCTAATAAGGGGATATTAGATGGTGTTATGGCAAAGTTTAATTCTCTTTCAAGAACAGAAATTTCAGTATCTGTTAGATGTTTAGAACTTAGATTTTTAACAGATGAAGCTGTTACATTGCTTGGTACATTATGATTTTTGATATGCCCATGTAGGTTAGCAAGCTTTTTCTTTTGACATTCTTCTATTTTTCCATGTAATATAGAATATGATTTTCTTACTGCTTGAAAAACAACCTACTTTCAATATAACACAGAGTTCTTCCAACAAAATCAAGGAATGGCTATGGGCTCACCATTGTCTCCCCTGATTAGCAATATTTACATGGAAGAACTTGAAACCACAGCCATAAAAACTACTCCTTATCCACCTAAAGTTTGGCTTCGCTATGTGGATGATACATTTGTTGTATGGCCACATGGTGAAGCACTGCTACAAACTTTCTGGACACACATCAACAACATATCCCCTTCAATTAAAATCACAATAGAACCAGAACAAGAACAAAAATTGGCATTCTTAGATGTTCTTGTGACAAGACTCCCTCATGGCAAAATCAAAACTACAGTTTACCGAAAACCTACACATACAGGAAAATACCTAGCCTATACATCTAATCACACCAGAAACACAAAACATGGAGTTATACTATCACTGTGGAACAGAGCAAAAGAAGTTTGTTCAGAAACTGGTGATTTGGAAAAAGAAAAGATCTATATAGAACAAACTCTTAAGAAAAATGGTTATCCATCAGCTGTTATTAAGAAAACATTAAATAGACAACAAAAAGAACCATCAAGAGAAAAGACAATTATTGGTACTGTAGTGTATCCATACATTCCAAAAATAGCAGACAAATTAAGGAAAATCTGCAATCAGTATAACATCAGAACAGCTTTTCAGAGCCATACCACACTACGAGGAATTCTAACATCTACAAAGCCTAAACTTGAAATGCTGCAAAGAAAAAACTGCATCTATGAAATACCATGTGAATGTGGAAGAACATATATTGGTGAGACCAGCCGTCCCATTCAAAAGCGCTTGCAAGAACATAAACTGATGATTAGAAGAGAGAAAACAGATGTGTCTAAGGTAGCAGACCATGTATGGACCAATGAACATACGTTCAATTGGGAAAATACAAAAATATTGGATAAAGAAGAAAAGGTACAAAGAAGAAAATTTAAAGAAGCTGCTCACATGACAATGGCAAAAAATCCCATAAGCCAACCTAGTGTGACTATACATAATGTATGGAAACCACTAATCAACTTTGCTCTGAGGAAAAAGTGGAGAAATCAGGAGGAACCTCATAGATAAGTATATGAAATTACTACATACTGTTGCCTTTGGCAGGATGGCTCAGTTGGTTAGAGCGTTACCTTAAATTTCAATAATCAAGAATCTAAGGACCCAGGTTCGAATCCCATGCTAGTACTGTCACTGGTCAGGCCAGCAACACCTGAAGAAGAGGGGAGAAAAATACCTCTCGAAACGTTGTGCATATACTAACCTGTTTGCTGTGATATTACTAACAGTTAGTGCATATACTAACCTGTTTGCTGTGATATTATTAACATTTGTTTGCTGTGATATTACTAACAGTTGGTGCATATACTAACCTGTTTGCTGTGATATTACTAACAGTTGAATGCATTTGGAATATTTAACTAAAAATTAAACTTTTCTAAAGACATTCAACACACATATTAGATGATGGAAATAGTCCAATATAAAAATACATATAGTATACATGTTATAAAATATTAGACCAGTTATAGATTATTATTAATACATATAAAAACAAAAAAAAGAGCTAATATTCATAATGAAATAACAATAAATTGAATTATTTTGTTGAAGAAAAATATAAATAGAAAGAAAATGAAAAAAATATTATGAAATATATTTTTTAAAAAAGACTTCATGAAAAAAAAACTTTTCTTTTTAAATTGAATTATGAATATAAGTTTATACTTTCTTTTAATAATTTATATTGTAATAACCAGCCTATCTGAGGATATCTATTCATTAGAATAGAATATTATAAAAAGGACCAATGATGAGCAATGTTTAGAGACTGAAAATCTTTTTTTTCCGCATTAAAAAAAGTTTGCAATTTTGACCGCAATAGCATGCAACCCGTATACGTCACAGTTACGGTTTTTTTCCTTTCTCTCCGCCATTTTTCTCTATCTTTTTTGCACGTCTAAAAATTTTTTCTGTGCGATGAAAATTAGATTTTTTATAGCAATTTTTGTAAAGTACATTATTAAAATTTTATAATTTTTTTTATCTTTCTAGATTTTATCAACGTATAAACAAAATAACCGCACAAATGGCTTCTTTCGCCGCTGAACGTAATTTTGATTGATTCTGACGAAGACTTTTTTGTTTGTGTTTGATTCTGAGGTTTTCGTCATATTTCACCATTAGCTGTGAGTATTCAATTCCTTGATCTATTTTATTTATTTTTTATACAAAATTATATATTTGCAGCCGATCTATTTCATTTATTTTTTATACAAAATTATATATTTGCACTGAAAGCAATAGGTATGTTTCAGAGTGGAAGGCCGATCTTACCGAAGTAGGTTGGTCTGTCACCCGCTGAGTTGAATGCATTTTTTGGTATGATTATTCATGTTTGTACTATATCACGCATACCAAAACTAAAATTTATTTGGTCTAAAAATGAATATTTGCATCAATCGGTACTTGCTAACTTGCTAGAGTTATAACCCGAGATCGATTTTTTGGTATTCTAAATAATTTACAATGCTGAATCAACAGTCATCATCATCATCTCCCACTGATATATAATAATTGCTTGTAATTCCTTTGGGTTATTTTATTTTATTTACTGTTTTTATTCATTTCATTGTAGATAAGTTTTTAATTACTTTGAAACATACTTTGCTATTATGGTCTCCTGTGAAATAATGCATAATTTAGCTCACCCTCATGATATTTCAATAATATAATAATTATTTTTTACAGCCATAACTTAGAATTTACTATGTTTTTATTCATTTTATTTTAGAAACAAATTTTTAATTTATTTCATCACATACTATGTTTTTATTCATTTCATTGTAGATAAGTTTTTAATTACTTTGAAGCATACTTTGCTATTATGGTCTCCTATGAAATAATGCATAATTTAGCTCGCCCTTTCTCCCATGATATTCCAATAATATAGTAAGTATTTTTACCCCCATAACTTACACTTTACTAAAGTTAGTATTTTTTTTTTTTGATCCACACTAAAACCTTGCATTTCTCATAGATATCCTGCATAGAGGGCCTAGAAAAACAACTGCTTGCAAAAATTGAACATATAGGCTGGTTAGTAAAAAAGTGAAACTGAAATTGTCACCTTTTGCCACATTACTCCAACAAACTGTAACTCGGGTAGGTCATGTTATATATATTTTTTTTCTGGGCAATTTTTATGATCGAATGTGATGCTGTCTATGAAATTGTAATTTTAGGTTATACATTTTCAAAATTGAGAGTTTGGAACCAATATAAAAATAAAAATTTTTAAAATGTGAAAAATATCCTTTTTTTACTATTTTTTTAGGGGCACATGACTACTTTATCAGCTTTATTACATTCTTTCATATTTGCACTTTATAAAAAAATTATATATATATTTATTTATTGTAATAAATTAGACATTTCATTTAAAATTGTATGTCCTGTAATTTTTTCTGAATTCAAAATGGCCATTCA
>JAQFVV010003184.1:0-13626 GCA_028023455.1 Epiperipatus broadwayi | reverse complement strand
AAAAAGATTCTCCTTTATTTTTAATGTAAGATATTATGTGGATTTAAACCTAGTAGCTCTGTTCATTACTATGAGAACCTAAAAATCAGTGATCTATCAGACTCAGCTCCCTAGTAAAGATAAAATATTGCTCTCAGGATGACAAAAGAAAATGTGTCTTCTAAGTCCTTATAGTTATAAAAAGAATGTTTAGGTTAGGTTAGAAATAAAAGGGACTCTTTTCTTATTATTAATTAAACTCCCAAAACTATTATTGGGTGATAGAACAAAAGTTAGCCTCAGTACTTTTTATAATATCTTTTGTTTTCCTAGCAATATCACTGCTAAACATATTTATAGTTATTTGCAAGCAAATAGCCACACATCTGATTTTGTTTATATTATAATAAATCAACATAAATTATTTCCTTCTTTTCTGAGTTAACATAGTAAATGGACTATTAATGAACACTTACTCAGAAAAGGCAGATTTTTTAAAATATTCAGCTTTATTATATTAAAAAATATATCTTTTCTGCACATATGATCATTAACAGTTGTTTATTATAATAAATCATAAAAATATTTTATCTAATGTATATATAAACATAAAGAACTTCACAGGTTACTGATATAAATGATATATTTTTTGGGTTTAATCATATAGGATTTTTATTATAAATATACTGATTACAAAAGCCATCAACTGGGTGATAAATAGAATATTATAAAAACGGCTGCAGAAGTGTTGCAAACATTGATTTATAACAATGTTAAAGTTCCACCAATAGAAAAAATATGAAACTATTCAATTTTTATTAAACATGCTCAGAATGTTCAACATAATTTTAAAATCTGAATGCAAATTTTAGAAGCTTTTTAATTGAAACCATCTTTGTATGGACTTAATGTTTTTAAATTCAATCAGAACCTCTAAACATACTCATTTTAACTAACCTCTCTTTTTAAGTAAATGTTTATAATTAATTAAATACCACATAAGTATATAATAAAAGCAAAAGTATATAATTTAGCATTATTGCACATTTATGTGATATTTATTTATATATTTAAATGTTAATTTGACTCTCTTTGTTTAGTAAAATTAATCAACACAAAGAAGACTTTAAAGAGCTGCTAAATTTGCATTCAGCCTCTAAGATTATGTTAAATAGTGTGAGCATGTTTAATAAAAATTGAGTTTTTATGATTGTTGGAATCTCACCTGTTTTCCTGAGCTGGTGGCATCAGGTTTGATTGAGAGAATTATGTATCTATTAAGATATTAATTGATCTTTTTAATCAAATATTACTGCTTGAAATATTTAAAAAAATTATATAAGGGACATGGGTAAATAATATTAGTATTATTACATATTTATGAATTTCATTCACATATATAATATTTTGAAATAATCTCCAAGAATCTTTACACTAAATTTGATTAAGCATCTTATTATATTATTGTCCAACTGCAAAGGAAAAAAAATATTTTCAACTGTGATCTATCTATCTTTCTATATATCTATATTATAGTAAATATTTTCATGGAATTATTGTGATATTAACAATGTAGTATATGGGGCTACTTCCATGCAAATAACTAGAAATATGCTTAGCAGAAATACTGTTAGAAAACTGTCGATTATTACTGATAAACCTAAGGCTAAATAAAAGTATTGTTATTCTAACCTAAATTGTTATATGAATTTATATCCAGACAGTATTTTTTGTAATTATGAAATGTTAGAAAATTCACATCTAACATAAATATGTATTTCTAATAGGCAAAGACAAATAATGTTAGCATTATTATATATTTACATCCTATAAATAGCATCATGTCCAGAAAACTAAATTCTATTGGTTGTATGATTTTGCCATCCCAGTTTTAAAATGTTCCAACATTTTTAATAATGATAATGATAATAATAATAATAACAATCATAATCATCATAATAATAATAATGACAACAGCAATGACAATAATAATAATATCACATGATCACTATCTCATACTAGCACATAATTGTTATTAAACAATTCAAAACAAAGCAAAACTCTTCATATAGTAGTACCATCTTGTGCTAACAAGAGCAATTAATGGATGCCAGAAGGCTTGTGCATAAAATCCCTATCTAGTGCCTACTCATCCAATATCCCCAGACTAGTTTCTGGCTTGTGGCCTTCATCAGTGAGGAGCCTTGGATCTGAGAGCACTGTACCTAGATCTTAGGATCTAATGCAAGTCTACAGCACCCACCTTTTAACTCTATTTAACTACAAAACAATGAGAATGAAATTGAAAACACAATTAATATTTTCAATCCAAGCTCAATAGCTTATATAGTCATATGGGTCTGAACTCAATTCAGCACCTATACATTTTGGTGTCTTTGGCTCTCTTACAACCATAGCCACCATTATTCTATTAGGCAGGTTTGGTGTTAAACCACTAAACATCACATGATCACTATCTCATACTAGAACATAATTGTTATTAAACAATTCAAAACAAAGCAAAACTCTTGAGCTTGGATTGAAAATATTAATTGTGTTTTCAATTTCATTCTCATAGTTTGTAGTTAAATAGAGTTAAAAGGTGAGTGCTGGAGGGTTGCATTAGATCCTAAGATCTAGTTGCAGTTCTCTCAGATCCAAGGCTCCTCACTGATGAAGGCCACAAGCCAGAAACTAGTCTGGGGATATTGGATGAGTAGGAACTAGATAGGAATTTTATGCACAAGCCTTCTGGCATCCATTGATTTTTCTTGTTAGCACAAGATGGCACTACTATATGAAGAGTTTTGCTTTGTTTTGAATAATAATAATAATAATAATAATAATAATAATAATAATAATAATAATAATAATAATAATAATAATAATAATAATAATAATAATAATAATAATAATAATAATAATAATAATAATAATAATAATAATAATAATAATAATAATAATAATAATAATAATAATAATAATAATAATAATAATAATAATAATAATAATAATAATAATAATAATAATTCCATATGTTGCAAGCTCATCTGGGGGAAAAAGACAGTGGCAATTTCAATGGCAAAACTGAATTGCCCTCTTATAGCAAATGGACTGGGATTGCATGGCTTACAAACATTTCAAACATTCAAAACAAGGAATGCTATAATTGCTATACTCACTCAATTTCCCAAATTAAGACACCTAGAGCAGATAACACCTACAGATAGACCTCCTCCAAAAGATTGTTTTTTAGCAATCACCGTCTACCAATGCAGGAGAGAAAGAACAATTCCAGATCAATTGGACCAAAAATATAAATATTGGGAAATATATAAGTTTATACATCAAAATAATTGTAATGAGGAGATCCCATCAATACTAGAAATAGTAAACAAATATCTGATCAAGCAATACAAAAAATGGCAACTAGAACCTAAGTTCCTAGATTTTATAATCAAGATGAATTTGAACGCTTTACCTACTAAGTATTTTTTACATCACAGAAGAATGTACAGGTCAGTTGATCCATTCTGGGGCCTTTGCCATATGGCTGAGGAGACTTTACAACATATAATTTTCAACTGCAAGGCCTTGGAGCAGACTAGATGCATTTTTCAGGGCAAATACATATAAAAAAATACTACAATGATGCAAAGTATATCAAATTACAAAGGTAGGTCTATACCAGCCATAAGGGCCTCAACATTTGTTTTATATGCACTTTGGTGCACTAGGTGTGTATTCATATTGGGTAATAACCCCAGAAGGCATCCAGCCACATTTAAAAATAAGTTGAATAAAATTCAAGTTAGAGACAAGCAGATCACCAGCCTGGATATTTATGCAGCTACTTGGTCCCTCCTCAGGCAAATAGCAAAGCTATTAAAAATAAAATTAAATAAAGCATGGTCCTGATTATGCTCCTTTTGGACAATAATATGATTAATTAACATTGATAAAGTGGATAGAATCATGTAACATTAGCCATACAGATATGTACTTTTAAAAAAATGAATATTGTAGACTTGAAATTGAACTAACAATAATAAGATTTAACATGTATCTTGCTATGGCATTATAGTACTATGTAACTATTGGATCAATAAAGTTTACTATTGTTGAAACTTAATAATAATAATAATAATAATAATAATAATAATAATAATAATAATAATAATAATAATAATAATAATAATAATAATAATAATAATAATAATAATAATAATAATAATAATAATAATAATAATAATAATAATAATAATAATAATAATAATAATAATAATAATAATAATAATAATAATAATAATAATAATAATAATAATAATAATAATAATAATAATAATTATAATAATAATAATAATAATAATAATAATAATAATAATAATAATAATAATAATAATAATTTTTATTTTTATATAATATTTTGGTAAAAATATGTAACTAATTTATTTCAAATATTTATGTTAATAAGATAAAATATGATTCTTTTTATGGTGTTAAATGCAATAGTATATTGAAGTTCTTTATTGAATATCAGCATTCAGATTAGTATTTTTACCTAATAAATTTTAAAAAATATTTAAATTGGTTCATATTTTCAAGCTGAATATCATTCAATCTAAAATATATTAGAGGACCTTTTTTTCAATCACTGGGTATTTAATGCCTAAATTTTTTGATCATTAATTGCTAAAAGTTTTTATAACTATATTCACTTCATTGAGAACTTTCTGTAAAAAATAGTTTATATTGTCAAAATATTCCTTTATATATATTAAATAAAATACTCTGGAATAAACCCTACAATATTCTATATACCAATATAAAAAGATAAATAATAACTATAGCCAATTTACTGCCAACCTGACTACCATTTAACATTTCGTTTTTAAAAAAAAAATATTTTAATTGTTAATGCTATTCAAGATGGCAAATATTGCCTAGCTGGTTATAACTTTTTTTTATATCAGTATATTGAATATTCGGAGTATTTTGTTTATTATATTTATATATCCAATAAATAGTCACTGATGTTAAATAATAAATAAAGTGATAACTTACCAATCATGTTTAACATCTGGTGTGGAATTCTGGACAGATGAATTTTGACTATTTTTTAGCTTATAAACATTCTTAGTCTTTTTTTGGAGGGAAAATTAACTATATTTAACTCAGCTAATTAGCCAGTATTATTCAGTAAATGGATATCTAACTATTATTAACTAAAAGTCATAGTTCCGGATTAGTCTAAATTATTCATATTAGTGATAATTTACAGTCTTTAATAATAAAATTTATGATTACAATATGATGTTTCTCTAACAGTGTGAGAGAGGTATTTTACTGATACTGGGTCAAGATTTATCTTTACTTTTGTCATTCTTATTGGTCATAAATTAAAATACAATTGCATATATTTAACATCTTAATATTGTTATATATCTTACAAACTATAAAGCACCACATTTACTTGGTGGCATCCCCATATTAGTACTTGAAATCTGTGGAATAATTGGACCATTATTATGTTTACTTAATTCAAATAGCTCAGGTATATTATTTATTATATAGATACTGTAAAATTCCAACTATATATCTACTTAGTACATTTTTAAGAAAGTCTTTTCTCAGTACTTTAGCATCTTTGCATTGCAATAACTAACTAATTATTTAAATTATTTTTTTCGAAAAAATGTACACAAAATTCATATTTTAGTAAAATGCAAATCAGTGCCATATTTGAATAAGTTATTATTCATATCATTTTTAGATTTTTAAAAATATTAGATTTTTTTTTCATTTAAAAGAGATTCCCCTTAGTTAAATTTGAAATAAAGTACAAAATAATTTCAATCAAAATAGGATTTATGCCAATTATTGAAAATATTTATTTGAAAGTTAAGATGATAAATCCAAATTCATTCATAGTATCTTTATTAAGGGGAAAAAAATGATTTCTTTAATAATTCTGTAAAAATTCTATTATTTTTTATTTAGATACATGCAGCAAAACACTCAGCATAACTTATTTTAATCATTTCTATATGATTAAAATACGTTTTTATTAAAATTAATTAATGTCATATAAAGCATTGTGCTTTGTTAATAGTATAGTGCATGTTTGCAGGATATAACCTAGATTTCCTTTATCATATGCTTTTTAGCATTTTTTCTAAAATCATTTACTTTTCTACTTTTGTTATATTTTCACTTATACCCCATCACCTGCTATACATGTATTTAAGTGTTATTTCTCCTTTTCTTCCACAATCTTTTTTTTTTTTGCATTAATTATATTAGATATAATATAAATATCAATGATATTTAATATTTCTTTAGCATTCAGTATAATGTAGCATCTTATTAAATTATTATTATTATTATTATTATTATTATTATTATTATTATCATCATCATCATCATCTTTATTATTATTGGAGGCAAATATTTTAAAAAAGTCCAGTACTATTAAACATTCTCTATGATTTAATAAATAATTTTTTTAACTCTATATGAGCAAGATATTTAGTTTAAGTTCTAAACAAAAAAGTCACTTGTGCATGTTATCTTTATCATTTGCCTAAAGTATTCAACTTTGATTAACACAGTTATACATTAAAGATCACCCTGTCAAGCTATTGTGCATGCGCTTTTTACGAGTGTTAATAATAAATGAATACTTTGATTCCCAACACAAGATATAGTATTTAGGAAAGAATAAAATGAATCCACTTATTTTATCCAACCCAAATGCTTATATATGGGCAAATCTTGAAAATGTCTAGCTTGCCCATGAAAGTTTATTCATAATATGGCTTCCACAAAGACGATATAAAAAGAAATGTTATTGCTGATTGTGAAAATTTAAGGTTTTTAAAATAAAAACTGATACTTAATTAGTTATTTAATATTTTTATTTCGTTTCCCTTTTCATAATAATGGCGATAATGATTGAAGTATTTTTTTTGATTCAAATAATAAGTAATAAAATATGTGTTAATTTTAAATTTAGCCTATTATTTCTTTGGTTTAATAATTAATACTAAAAAGTAGCATATATTTTATTAGCATTGATTAGTAAAGAAATAGTCAACAACTTTTATCTTTTGTCAAGCGTTGTTAGCAGAGAGGTCATCGCCTTGCAAGCAAGTAGTTGATTGCAGACGGTTGTGGGTTCAAGTCCCGGCCGATGCTATGACATATGAAAAAAAAAAAACTTTTAGCTTTGTCAGCTTTAAAATGGTAGGCTTTTTTAGATGGAAATAAAAACAGACTACTAAGACTTTGATGTGTTGTTTATCAGAGTGAATAATTACCAAGTAAATTTGTTGCATATTATTATTATGCCAAATTTATTATTTAAAATTAGAAGCTACTCCTATTGAGGTAACATAAAATCCTTGCAAATGGAAAATTTTAACGTTTGGCAGAAGGCTTAAAAATGTTTTTAATATTCCAAAATATAATACAGGATCAATATATTAATCAATATATTCTTAAGTTTGATTTTGTATTGATGAAAATATATATCTTTGTTGACTTGAAACCATAAAAATGTAGTCACTGGTTTTCTAAAAGTATTTTATGATTAACCTGCATTAATGTTTAATGAAAAAGATATTTTAAAGCTTCTATAAAAAGATATAGTAATAATATACTTCATTGAGAACATATAGTTGATCATCAAATATAATAGAGAGCAGGAATTATAAAATATTATGAATTACCTTAGGAAGAAAACTTTAGTAGCACAAAAAGTTTATTAAAAATACAAAATTAAAAAAAAAACTATCAAATGATGTATGTAGGCATATTCTGTAGGCATATTCGTGTTTTTTTGAACTGGTTTATATTGTCATTGCTAAACACATTTTTAATTTTAAGAAATTTTCTATATCTTTTTCTATTTCTTTTATTTTTTATTTCGTTATATCTATAATAATCTATGACTTGCTAATAAAAAAAAAGGAATACTAAAATATCTTTAAGAGAATATTATATACTTCAATGTAAAATTATATTACAATTTATCAGGTCACAATAATTCTATTCCTCAAAGAAAATCTTGAAACGTTTTTACAAAGTTAACATTGGTGGCATTGGGGCAACCCATTTTTTAAATATAATATATATTTCAAAACCAGTCACAGTATTAATCTTAGAGTCATTATTTCATTTTAATACTTTTGTTTAATATCACAGCTTTATTATCAACATAAAAGTAGTTTTTAACATTTTTAAATTTACTTTGAATGATAAAAATCCTTCATTACTTTAATTAGCTTATTTGTTTGCTTTTTAATAAAAATATTTATTTAAGACTTTCAAATATGTTTGTGGTGATAAATAACTTATCTTTTTGACAACACCAAAAAGTTCAATCTCTTACTTGAATCTCAAGCCGATTTTAGGATTTTGAGCCGTCTAAAAAAGAAAACAGGTACAAACTTTCATTTACGCTTAATTTGTTTTAAAGAATGCAATTCATAGTTTTTGCTAAATAGTAACTTTAAAATTTTTTTTTAAATTTTAAACAACTTTTAATTATTATTAACTTCAAAAATGTAAAATATTTGTCAGAACTATTTTAAAGAAACTTTTCATCTCCAAAAACCTATTTCGTGTAAAACTGAATGTGTGATTTATAAAGCCATGACATATCTTTGTTTAAATTAAATTCTAAATATTTTAAAATTATATTAACAAAATATTTTTTGACAAATTCCTTTAAAACCAAAGATTATAAGTATTAGAAAAAAGATAATCTATAAAAACTTTAATGTAGAATTAATTGTTGTCTATTCATATTAAAAAGTGTGTGATATATCCTTAGACAATTTTATACTTTAATAATCATATTTTTTAATCACAACAATAAAACATTTCTCCTTTATTCTAATAAATCTGTGTTGAATTATTAAGGTAAAATCCATTAATTTTATGCTGCTTTAATTAAAAATATTTAATATTACATTTGGCTTTCATTTTATTATTTATGTACTTATTGATG
Source organism: Epiperipatus broadwayi (assembly GCA_028023455.1). Taxonomy (NCBI): domain Eukaryota; kingdom Metazoa; phylum Onychophora; class Udeonychophora; order Euonychophora; family Peripatidae; genus Epiperipatus; species Epiperipatus broadwayi. The sequence continues at coordinate 4,634 of JAQFVV010003184.1, read as the reverse complement.
TTTTGGACCTAGTCAACCAGAATACAATAGGCAGTATAGAAGTAACAATTACATTTAGTTAAATATTACAATAATCTAGAAAAGAGTAAAAGGATTGATTTTGATTTACACTATTTTTTTAACCTTTAAATATTAGAAATATTTTGATAAAGTAAAGTAAATAATCAACATTGTTGTACTTAATTCTTAATGATTTTTAGTCAAGTAAAGAAAAATGACTATGGTCCATTGTATTTAGGAGTATGAAACCTTTTATACCGACAGTGAAAGTAAATCATATTATAAAAAATAAAAATCCAGACTAATGTGAGATCTTTACACATAGCTAAGAATCTCCAAATAAGCGATTCCTAGATTTGAAAATTTCATCAGAATCTGCAATATTTTAGTTTTGATGAAATTTTCAAATCTGCTTTGTAAAACTAGGATATAGAAGATTCTGATGAAATTTTCAAATCTGTGAAACTGGTATTTGGAGATTCTTAGCTATGAATAAAAATTCCACATTAGTCTGAATTTTTATTTTTTATAATATGATTTACTTTCACTGTCAGTATAAAAGATTTCATACTCCTAAATATAATGGGTCCATGGTCATTTTTTTCTTTACCTATCTAGAAACCATTAAGAGTTAAGTATGCCAATGTTGATTATTTCCTTTACTTTCTCTCCAGAATATAATTGACTTCATAATTGCAGACTCATATAAATAATATGCAAATTCTAAGTTTAGTTGAGTATTTTTCAGTTATCTAAATTTATTTTGATTCCGTCTGGATTTCAACTGCATTCCTAAGCATGAAAAGTCAATATAGCCCTGTATCGTTTAATGTAGCCAGTCTGTCATTTGTAGTGTTAAAACTCATATGACATTTTGAATGAAAAAAATATTATTTTTAAAGATGTGACCTACTGAGATAAAAAACATAAAATTATTTTAAAGACAAAAACAGTAGCTGATATACTTAATATCCTTTCTTTTATTAATAGTAAAAATGTATGTGGATAAACAGTTTTCCAAATTGCATAGCAATGTGTTTTTATTTTAAAACTTATTTAGAACAAAATACTTCTATTCTTACTACTTACTTACTGTTATTACTTTCTACTACTATTACAACTATTGTTGTGGCAGAGATAATAAATCAATGAGACATTGTGGTCAGTAAAATTAGTCAAATTTTAGTAACAAGTATTTAAAAATTGTTTATCTCAGTGAAAATAAATGTAAGTCTCTCTACAGATAAAATCAATAAAACATGAAGGAAAATAGTATTGAATATTGAATTTTTATTTTATTTATTCAGAAGAAATGCATTTGAGAGTTATTTGTTTTCTTTTTGTTTTTTTTATTTGTTTGAAGGATATAATATTTAACAGCAGATTTTCAATATATATATATATATTACACAGCTGTGAATAAAAGAGAAGTTAAGATAAAACCATGCATGATTGGAGTTATCCTGTAGGTTTGTAATGATGGTATTTTAGTTGTATTTATATATTGTATTATATTCATTATCAAATATTAAATGTTTTTAGAAAAAAATTATTTTATTTAAATATTCCAATTTCATTCGGTTGTTAATAATAGCATCCAAGTTAGAATATGCACAACCTTTGGAGAGATATTAATCTCTTTTCTTCTTTAGATATTACTGGCCTAACTAGTCACATTACCAGCATGGGAATCGAATCTAGACTCTTAGATTATTGAATATTGAATTTTAAGGTAACCCTCTAACCAACTGAGCAATTCTGCCAAAACCAACAATCAGTAGAAATTTCATATACTTATCTATGAGGTTTCTCATGTTCCTCCACTTTTTCATTAAGAGCAAAGTTGATTAGTGGTTCCATACATTATGTATAGTCACACTAAGCTGACTTAGGGGTTATTCATCATTTTTATGGAAACAGCTTCTTTGAATTTTCTTCTTTGTACCTTTTCATCTCTACCCAATATTTTTCATTTTTCCAACTGAACATATGATAAATACAACATGAATGATTAGAGTTTACAGTAATAGCTATTTTGATTTTTAATTGAGTTTGTGTATATCTCTAGCCTAGAAATTTGTTTATTTAAAGACTTATAAATCGTTATTAAAGCTGTAGATTAAATTATATTAAAAATTGTATTATATATACTATTACTTTTCAAATTACTATTAACAGTTTATATATAATATTTACATATTTGTATATTATCCATATTAAATTTAATATAATTATAAGGGATTTGAACTCAGACTTTCAAACTACTGACAACTATCCAATCTGTCTTATACAACTGATACACATGACTACATACATGTGAAAAAGATAAATGACCTCCAGTATATGTATTTTGTGATAAACCAGCACTCATCACTTGGTTCAGATCACCATCTCTCACACATATATACACTACTGAATAGTTTATAATAAGATAGCAAATCTTTAAATTTTAATGGGCAATCATCAATCTTCTCCACTCTCCAACTTTTCATCCATCCATATCAAGTCCCCTATAATTAATTAAATTTAGTATAGACAATATATATGTATTTAAATATTACATATTCAGTCTGTATTCTGCCTATCATTTGTTTGTATAATTAAATGGCCATATTAAGGTCCTATGTGCAAGAACTTAGATTGACTTAAGGAAACATGGGTATGTTAATAATATTGGCATTAACAAGGCTTTGAGAATTTTATCCTCAAACCTGAACAGTGATTATATATATGCATGAGAGATGGTGGTGTGGAGCAACTGATGAGTGCTCATTAAGCATGAAATATATACATTGGAAATCGTATATCTTTTTTACATTCATGTGATCATATGTATCAGTTGTATAATATAGATTGGATAGCTGTGAATAGTTTGAGAATCTGAGTTCAAGTCTCTTATAATTATATATATATATATATATATATATATATATATATATATATATATATATATATATATATATATATATATATATATATATATTAAAAATAATTATTTTTCTAAATTTTCTTTGTAAAAGAGTTTCCTTTTTCTGGAAGAGGATTAGCCACATTTTTTTTTTAAAAATTGATTACTAGAGAAATAATGACCATAAAGATAAGAACATAATAATGAAAGTTTTTTTTAAGGCAAAAATAATTATAGAAATATAACTGTAATTAAACAATAAAATAATAGAGGATAAAGTTACCTAATACAGTAATAGTTCAGTAATATTTGCAATATGGTTCTCTATTTTCTAATATAATGAGTATGTAAGTAATAATATAATAAAACAAAACCATTTGTAAGTTGTTATAAACATTTGAAAAGTGTCTTTTTTAGAATTATATTATTTGATAGTAATATAAAAAAGAAAATAAATTTTCAAAACATGTTTTGTCTAATTAACCCAATTTATACAACAAATAGAAAGTATTATACTGTACTAGTGATAGCATTTATTTATCACATTTAATGCAGTGTGTTGTTATTGCTTGCTTTTCATTCCATAGTATTATAAAAATGAGGTAGTATTTGAGATTTTGATATGGAATCCAGGCAAAAAATGTTTTAGTTTAATCTACATTTTTACCATATTACAAAATTACTCATTTACAAAACAGCTTTATTTGCTGTCTGATATAATTCTGGATAATATTCTTACTTTCAAATGCCTTTATTTGTGCCTCAAGACGATTCAAGAAGCATAAGTTTTACAATGCAATCAACAAGAATCATTACAAAGAAATTTAGGAGTGTTGGTGCGTGTCAAGCGCATCCGCACCCATACACTTGATTCAATGCATATGATTTTGAACATTCAAGTATAAATGTATGGATAGGTGAGTGGGATATTAATAGTTCCAGAAGTGCAGTGACACAAATTCACCTGCCATTCCAGACTTACACACATAAACCCAACTTCTTATGCTGAAATTATTGTTCACAAAACTGTCCAATTATACATGTCCATTTATCCATTAGTTATTTAGAGACAAAAATGTTGTTATATTAACAGCAATTTTACACTTTCAGAACACTTCTATTCATGTCTCATTATTGGGAAATATAAAAATGTGATTGTTATTGAAAAATTTCTGTAATAATTCAGTCAATGCAATTTTCAGTTTAGCTGAAAGGTTTCTGAATCTGTTAACAGCTAACAAAAATTATATATATATATATATATATCCAAGATTAATCTCTTGAATAAAGAACTCTTGTATTTAGCTTCATTTTGGTGTTAATTGTTAGACCTTCCATTAGAAATGATCTGTAATTTTTAAACTCAAACGTTTTACTGTTTTGTAATATGAGTACTGTTTTTATACTTTAATCTCAAAAGAATTTTATCTATTTATGAAAAATAGTGTGTTTACATATTTTTAACTTTTTTTTACTTTATTTTATATATAGACCTTAGCATACCAACATGTTATGCTATATATATATATATATATATATATATATATATATATATATATATATATATATATATATATATATATATATATATATATATATATATATTGGGAGTAGCATCATGTTTGATAATTTTTGGATTGTTTTCTTTGTCACTCTTATAGTAATTCAATTTTGACCTGAATCTTCAACTACTACAAAAATATCTTTTTTATTCTGTAGTAAACAA
>JAQFVV010003183.1:0-13640 GCA_028023455.1 Epiperipatus broadwayi | reverse complement strand
ATATATATATATATATATATATTACATTCCAATTATATATATATATCACAACAAAAATAATAAATTCAACAGTAAGAAAACACTATAAACCATCTTTAAATCTCCAGAAATACTTTCGGTTAATTTCTAATACCAGCCTCAACTGCCATTAAATTAAAAAAACAAAACAAAAAAGAAAATGGAAGCAAACGTCATCAATTCAAATCCCATGAATCCAGTATTTTAATATTAGCAGCTTGTCTATTTATTAAATGCATTTTATTCCTATGTATAAAAATTACCTCCTTAATTTTTCTTTTAATGGCAGTTGAAGTTGGTTTTAGAAATTGCCCAAAGTACTTCTGCAGATTTAAAGACTGTTTATATTGGTTTGTTACCAGTGAATTTATTATTTTTGTTGAGATTACAATGTTTTTAATTAATGGACATTTTATATATATATATAATAATTCAAATAAATATATTTAACACGGTTATCCAAATTTTAATAAATATATTTTTATTGGAAGTACTTTCAATTGTAGCACAGACAATCTTTATCAACCATCAATTAGTACAAATTTACACAAAACAAAATTTTTTATATTACCCATCATTCAATTCATTTAAATTTCCCACAATTCTGTTATTTTTATGTTAGCCAATTGTCTATTAATTAAATCCTCTCCTTTTTTAGATATAATCATTGCTTCCTTATTTTTTCGTTTTTCATTACATCGTTCAATTTGAATAATTTTCACATCTCTATTATCAAATTTAAAACCATAATTATACTTTTGTTATGATCAAAAATAATTGATGGAATATTAATACATATTAAAGTCGTTTTTGTTTAGAAATGATTGTTTGTGTAAGTTTGTTAGTGATAAAATTAAAAATATTAATGTATTTGTTACTGATATGTTAAATGTTGATTATGGAAGGAATATTATTTATAATACAATTAAAAATTTAATCAAAATAAAAGTAATAATAAAAAAATATTAAACACATTAAAAAATGATAAATGGATTTCTATTCCTTTTATATCTAATCAACAAACTAAATTAATTAATAAACTTTATAGCAGTTTGTGTATTGTATCTTTTTTCTCTTCAAATAATATAAATGATATGACAAATAATTCTAAAACACAGATTTCTAAGTTTGAACTAAGTTATATATATATATATATATGCAGTTGTGGAATGAAATATATAGGTGAATCAAAGTCTACAAAAAAAAAAAAAGAAATTTCACTATGCACGAATACTCCATCAATTATTTTTGATCATAATAAAACATGTAATTATGGTTTTAAATTTGATAATAGAGATGTGAAAATTATTCAAATTGAATGATGTAAACAAAAAATTAAGGAAGTAATGATTATATCTAGAAATAGAGAGGTTTAATGAATAGACAATCGGCTTATATAAAAACAACAGAACTGTGGGAAATTTAAATGAATTGAATGATGGGTAATATAAAAATTTTTGTTTTGTGTAAATTTGTACTAATTGATGGTTGATAAAGATTGTCAGTGTTACAATCGAAAGTACTTCCAGTAAAGAATATATTAATTAAAATTTGGATACTGTGTTAAAAAGATTTATTTGAATTATTATATTATTTAAAAATAGACATTTAATAATTATATATATATACACTAAATTATATTGCTAAATATTAGATGTAATTTTTTAAAGATTAAATTATTGCAACTGCCTATTTTAAATGTAATTGAATAGTAATCCAGCTTCAGCAAATTACAATGTATTTAAAGTTAAAATGATAACATTTTAATGTTATTTTTCATATACTAGAAGGATTGTGTAAAATGGATTTTTTAAAAAAGCAGCAATTTATTTAATCAATCAGAAATCTATTGCTAAATGTTTTTATATCTGACTGAGAGTTATATCTGGCAAGTATGAAATTATTTCAATTTCAATATTACCAATGGTGATTCAAATTCTAATATTATGTAATTAATAATAATGTACAGTGCTAAATATTTACATTAATATTAGAATTTAAATCATTATTCGCAAGATTAAAACTGAAAGCAATTTCATGCTTGACAGATATATATATATATATATATGCCAATCAGATGTAAAAACATTTAACAAAATTTCTGATTGATTAAATGAATTTATGCTCCTAACAAATGCATTGTAAACAATCCTTCTAATATATGAAAAAAAAAAAAACAAAGTTAAAATTCTATCATTTGAACTTAAATACATTGTCATTTCCAGAAGCTGAAAGTTACTCAATTATATTTTAAAATAAACAGTTGCAATGAATTTGCCTCAAAAACATTATATATATATTAATTGGATATAAATCATTGGTAGAATACTTTAATAGTGCTAACTGAATTTAAAATCAAACAGCATTGGTGTCACTAATTAATGATATACATCAGTTTATTATTATTATTTTTTAGAATACAGTTTAAGAACAAGCAAATAAAGTTTTATGAAAGACTTAAAATTTTTAAAGTAGATTTGATATATTCATAACACGTAAAATATTATTTGTGATGTAACCATTATATTTTATGAGTGTAATAAAATAAAAAGAGGTATCAAAGAGACTATTCTGATAAATTATTTTGGATCAAAAACCAAATATATTATGAGAATTTCTTTTAATGTTAAACCAGTTGCCAGTTGCTTTTGAATTTTGAGTTATTTTAGTGTATATATTGATATGAATAAACATATATAACGCATGGTAAATAATTCACACATCCAGTATATAAAAATAACTGCATGATTAAAAGAAATTATTATAAAATATAATACCATACTTTCCAATATCAATTTCAATATGGTGTAAAAGGATTCAGAGTAGTGCTGCTACTATCCATATGTAACACAATAATAAAGTGCACTCATTACGTATAAAGACATTATGAATTATAATAATAAATTAATTGTTAGAAAATTTAGTATACTAGTCAAACATAATGACTGTATATGGCAAATATAAAATACATTTAGTACACTCAACTCTTTAATAAAATCTAAATAGATTATGGTCAAAGACTATTATAGAATGTTGTCTTCTGCATAAAAGAATGATGAACTTAGTTATGATCTATTAGATATTTTAAAAATTTATATCAGTGTTTCCAGTATCTTAAGAAGATACCACTATATAATTTATATCTTGGAATTCCAATACCTTATTAAGGGAAAAAAACTAAAAAGCATAATCCTAAACAATAGTATTCAATTCTTGCTAACGAAATGACATAAATGTATATCAGAACAACAATTTTTGATATGTCAATCCTAATCAAATCATGTAAATGCATTATTTTGGAGATGTGTTCTTGATTCCTAACATGTATTAGTCTAATCAATGAAGGTGAGATCACCAGGTACAATGCATGGTAAATTATATCAACTGAACAAGAAATACATTTGCCTCTGTTCATCTAATTGCAGCAGATATAACTATACTTTTTAAAGTACCTTAGCCAATGATTTGAGAAAAAAATTAGCATAACAACTAACCAAGTTACTGATCATGAGAAACTAGTGTAGATGAAGCTGATGGAAGGAAAATATTAATAGTCTTCTATGTATTTTAAATCAGCAACATAATGTTTTGTAAGACACTAAATATAAGCCACTCTATAAAGTATTCCTATAAAAAATTAAATATTATGTATAGGGGTAATTAACCAATACTGCTCGAAGAGCATTATGACATTGTGAAGTGGGTAAATGATGCAAGAAATTGAAAGGCATTAGTAATCCTAGGCTCTCAAAATATTTTTAAGAAAAATTTTAAAAGAGAAAAGATACCAGTGAAAGATTTTCACTACCACAAAGAAAATTGTGTGTATTTTTAGTGTGAATTTCAGGAGTAATAGAAAACTTATCTATTTATCAGTCAATAAATTATTGGTTAAACAAATTTTTTCATATAATAACATCAGTTGATTATGGTGTTAAAGATAGTTATAAATCAATAAAATTGTTTATAGGTTATTTTTAATGTCTATATTTGCATAGTAAATTTTTCAATACCTGTTTTATTAGTCTGAAATGTGCCAAAGGAGACACCTCATCATCATAGAGAATATAGTAAATTGATTTTTTTAGGGGTAGAAATGGTATCATCCAACATGTTATTCTCTTGAGGAAGACTAGTGATCGCAATAAAATTGTAGAAAGAATTCAATCACTTTCTGTACCAATGAAGTAATACATGTAAATAAACTTAATATACTAGTGTAAAAATAATAAATATGGTAGCAAAGATTACAAGGACAGTTAATATATATGATGTACCCCATATCAAAACTTAAAATAAACTGAATACACAAACAAAATTAAACAAACATTAATATTGTAAGATTATATCAAAACAAATCAGCATAGTGTAACAAATAACTTTAATGAAAAAATAAAATGGGTTCAGCTATTCTATTTTTTTTTTGAAAGGGGATTGTGATTAGAGAAAATCAAATCATAGAAAAAGTATCATAAAGACCTGAATTAAATCATAGCATAAATTAATAAAATAACAATATAAGGTAATATAATATAGGCAAGATTGCAGATTGAAAAGATATAGATGTAATAAATGAATACTGTTATTATGATTTAGAAAGATTATTAATTTAGATTATTTGATTTAAAAGAGACAAGATTCTTACAAAGATTATTATTGAATCAAAATTACATTATAGTTTCATTAAAGATATTTTACAGAGTTTATTTATTATAAGTTAGTTTTTATGAACATTCAATATTTATAGCTAGCTTTAGAGAGTTATGAAATTAGTTTAATTTTATAGAGTTCTGCAGGAAGATATGTTTAAGGATAATCTTCTAGCTGATGCATATGGTACTGGCTTTCTCTGTTGGGCTTTAATGTTCTGATATCAATCTGTTGGTCTTGAACTTCTCAACACTCCCCCTCCCCTTGCAAGACCATGAATGTGTTTACACATTTTAGTTTTATCATTAAAGTTTTGACATCTCATTATTACTTTAAAGAAGACCAAAGTAAAATTAATTTATTCAGAAAATATTGCAGCTTGACAGCTTTTTTTGTCTTAAAATCTATTTTAGAATTTATTTTTAAAACTCTGTCCTTGGTTTTCATATTAATTAAACCAGTTGTGTGACATAATATAATTCCCAAGAATCAGATGAACTTTTTTAAAATAGATTTCATGTCTTCCAAATATCTCATTATATATATAATTTTGTTACCTCTGAAATTGGAAATTTATATGCCAATAAGAGTAAATTTGTACTTAAATATTAATAATTTAAATAGCTTTGTACTGCTTATAAGATCTATTACATCTCAGTCTTATTCTCACATATATGTAGGTGCGCTTATACATATGTTTACAGAAATTTAATATTTTAATTTATAATTGAGTGTACGTAAACAATATGCATACAGATATTGACATATTAGATGTATACAAATATATAAATATACGCACACACGTATATAATCCTATAATAACTTAGTTTAATATGTAATTGCATATATTTATGTGTCATCATCAGTATCATCATCAAACATTATCAATCCACTGCACGATGAAGGTCTCTCCAAGTTCAATCCATCTTCTCCAATCTTTAGCTTCCCTTCTCCACATCACCACTGCACACTTTCTTATTTCATCCACCCACCTCACCTGTGGTCTCTTTCTGGTTTTTTTACAATCTATTGGAATCCAGTTTAAGATTTCAATTGTCCATCTATTATCATCTCTGCCAGTAATATGTCCAATCCAATTCCATTTTAGTCTTTTAATTTTTTCAATGAGGTCAGTAACACCTGTTTGTTCTCTTACCCATACATTGTGTTTCCGATCTCTTTTTGTTACTCCCAGCATTCATATCTCCACACTTCTTTGAGTGGTCTGAAGTCTCTGTGTTATTCTTTTATTAAGTGTCCAAGTCTCAGATCCATAAGTAAGAACTGGTAAAACACATTTATTAAAAAGCTTCCTTTTCAAACACATAGGCATATTTTCTTTTAGCATCAAATTATTTCTACCAAAAGCACTCCAAACAAGTTTAATTCTATGATTAATTTTATCAATTATGTTTCCATTTATATTAATAATCTGACCAAGATATTTGTAACTGTTAACTTCTTGTAACTCATTATAATCAATCTTTATTTTCATATTTTGAGAAAATCCATTAACATTACTTTAGTCTTTTTAACATTTATCTTTAGTTCTACATTCCTACTTTCATCTGATAACTCCTGCAATATTTCTTGCAGCTCTAAAACATTATTTGCAAAAACAACTACATCATCTGCAAAATCTAAATGACTTAAATAATCCACATTTACTTTCACTCCTTAAGCTTCCCATTTTAATCCACAAAATATTTCTTGCAGCACTTCTGTAAAAAGTTTTGGACATATGATGTCACCCTGTCTTATCCCCCTTTCAATTTTGACTTCAGACTACTTAAAGAAGTATGGAGAGATGCATATTGGGAGTAACAAGAAGAGATTGAAAATGCAATATATGGGTAAGAGAACCCTGACCTCATTGAAAAAATTAAAAGACTGAAGTGGATTTGGGTTGGACACATTGCTGGAAAAATGATAATACATGGACAATTGAAATCTTAAACTGGATTCCAAGAAATTGTAAAAGACCCATAAAGAGACCACATGCAATATGTATAAATAAAATAAGAAAGTGTGGAGGGGTGATGTGGAGAAGAGAAGCTAAACATCAGAGAAGATGCATTGAACTTTGAGAGACCTTCATCCTGCAGTGGATTGATAATGTTTCATAATGATGATGACATGTAAATATATGCTATTACATATTAAACAAATTATTATAGGATTATATACACGGACTTGGGTGGGTTTGAATTAGGAAAAGAAAACTACTATGTTAAATGGTATTATTTGTCTATCATCCCATTTCACCTACTATGTACCATAGTAGTATTCTTTTCTTAATTCAAACTGACCCAAGTCCATGTATATAATTCTATAATAATTTATTTTAATATGTAATAGCATATATTGTCATGTAGATGCTTATATTTGTTTAATTGCATTCATCTAATATATTAATATCTGTATGCGGATTGTTTATGTGCACTCAATTATTAATTAAAATATTAAAGTTTTATAACCATATGTATAAACACCCCTACATTTATATATAATTATAATAAAAATAATACATTTAATGGTAATAAACTGTTATAAACAATCCTTAAATCCGCAGAAGTACTTTTGGTTAATTTCTTAAACCTGCCTCAACTGCCATTAAATTAAAAAAACAAAAACAAAGCGGAAGCAAACATAATCAATTCAAATCCCATGATTCTCATATAAAACTGCAATATAATAGATCTTATAATCATTGAAATGCTATTTAAATTATTAATCTTTAAGTACAAATTTATTCTTATTCGCATATAAATTTCCAGTTTCAGAGGTAACAAAATTATATATATAATCAGATATTTAGAAGACTTAAAATCTCTTTTAAAAAGTTAATCTGTTTCTTGGAAATTATTTTATGTCACAAAACTGGTTTAACTTATATGAAAACCAAGGACAGTGTTATAAAAATAAATTCTAAAATAGATTTTAAGACAAAAGAGAAGCTATCAAACTGCAATATTTTCTGAATAAATTAATTTTACTTTGGTCTTCTTTAAAGTAATAAAGAGATGTCAAAATTTTAATGCTAAAATGAAAACTTGTAAACAAATTCATGGCCTTGCAGGGGGGGTGTTGAGAAGTTCAAGATCAACAGCTTGCATTCAGGACACCAGAGTCACACCAGCCTCACAGAGAAAGTTAGTACCAGATGCTTCAGCTAGAAGATTATTGGTAAACATATCTTCCTGCAAAGCTATATAAAATTAAATCTAAAATTAAACTAATTTCATAACTCTCTAAAGCTAGCTATAAATATTGCATGTTCATAAATAATAGCTTATAATAAATAAACTCTGTAAATTAACTTTAATGAAACTATAATGTAATTTTGATTCAATAATAATCTTTGTAAAAATCTTGCCTCTTTTAAATCAAATAATCTAACTTAATAATCTTTCTAAATCATAATAACTGTATTCAATTATTATTACATCTGTATCTTTCCAATCTGCAGTCTTGCCTATATTGTATTACCTTATATTCTTATTTTATTAATTTATGCTATGCCTTAAAATATTAATAATTTTGGAGAGATGATAAACTCTCATATAGCTAATTTATGTTGCTTTTTAGCAGACATATAAATCTTCAATTTGAAAAGCTACTTTTATATAAGTTAGACCAGCTAGTATGTTTTAGATTATCGTTATTCAGGCTTGCATGTTAATAAATTACATTTAGTTAAGTGATGAGAAGAATGATATTTTAAAAGCATATATTAGATAATTAAGTCACAAATATAATTTATTCCTCCTTAGTTTATAAACAATATGGATTTAATTAATAAACAGATCATGTATAGTTACCCAATTTAGTACAATTTAAATATGCTATATGTATTTTCTTATTAGAATGGGCTTTGGTGTATGGGCCACCCCATTATTCTAAGTTCAGACAGCTCACTCTGTTAGAATTGGAACATAAGAGTCCAGAACCATATATTAAACTGCTCTGATCATTGAACTAAATGTTCCTTTTGTAATAGCAGGTCATACATGATGCTTTTTATTTGTTAAAAATATACAGGCTTTTTTTGTAACCTGTGTTACTTAACATGCGATCTTGGATCTAGTTTTGTAACCGGATTTCTAAATTATTTACATTTTGTCTTTGTTTTATGAGATCTATATGTGTTGCTTTTAATTGATATTACAGTCATGTGATCTATAAATCTCTGATCTGTAAATCTCTTATAGTTTGGATTTTTTTATTATGCAATCTCAGATATATATATATCCATTAGAAACCACCAGTAACCACATAAACATTCACAATAAGAATAGTAGTCAATATTTCTCACTGCTGTCAAGGCAACCTGTTTATGTGACTACTGGTGGTTTCTAATGGTTACTAATTATCACAATTAGCTTTAAGCATTATTTCACTTATATATATATATATACACCTTCGATCGACCTTTTTACAGAAATGAGGCTTACAAGTTATAGATTTAAGTGTTAATTTTGTAACCTGCATGATTTAATAATGCATGTTAATACTATGTAATGCTTTTTATATGTTTAAAATACCAGGCTTCTTTTGTAACCTATGTTACTTATCATGCGATCTCATATCCATTTCATAAAGTTTTGCTTGACCAGATTCCTAATGATTTTAGATTTTGGCCTTTTTTTATTATGTGATCTCATATCTATTTTGTAAAGTTTCCAGATTTATATGTGTTGCTTTTAATTGATATTACACTCACATGACTCAAGTTCTAAATTTTTCATGTTTGGCCTTTTTTTATTTTTTTTTATTATGCAATCTTATATCTATTTTGTAAAGTTTTGCTTGACCAGATTTTAATTTTTTACATTTTGGCTTTTTTTTAATTATGCGAACTATTTGGCTTTTTTTTTTTTTATTATGCGATCTCATATCTATTTTGTAAAGTTTTCAGATTTATATGTATTGCTTTTAATTGATATTATAGTCATCTGACTCGAGTTTTAAATTTTTTACATTTTGGCCTTTTTTATTATTATGCGATCTCGTATCTATTTTGTAAGGTTTGCTTGATCAGATTTCTAATTTTTTTTACATTTTGGCTATTTTTTTATTATGCGATCCCTTATCTATTTTTTGAAGTTTTGCTTCATCAGATTTCTAATTTTTTTTAACGTTTTGGCTTTTTTTTATTATGCGATCTATTTGGCTTTTTTATTATTAAGCGATCTCATATTTATTTTGTAAAGTTTTCAGATTTATATGTGTTGATTTTAATTGATAGTATAATCACATGACTCGAGTTCTAAATTTTTCATATTTTGGCCTTTTTTTTAATTATGCGATCTCATATCTATTTGTAAAACTTTCAGATTTATATGTGTTGCTTTCAATTAATATTATAGCCATGTGACTCGAGTTCTAAATTTTTCAGGTTTTTTTTTTTTTTAAATTATGCGATCTCATATCTATTTTGTAAAGTTTTGCTTGATAAGATATCTAATTTTTTTTACATTTTAGCTTTTTTTTATTATGCGATCTCATATCTTTTGCTTGACCAAATTTCTAATTTTTTTACATTTTGGCTTTTTTTTATTATTACGCGATCTCATATCTGTTTTGTAAAGCTTTCATATTTATACGTGTTGCTTTTAATTGATATTATAGTCACATGACACGAGTTCTAAATTTTTAACATTTTGGCCTTTTTTTTATTATTATTCGATCTTATATCTATTTTGTAAAGTTTTGCTTGACCAGATTTCTAATTTTTTTACGTTTTGGCTTTTTTTTTATTATGCAATCTCATATCTATTTTGGAAAGTTTTCAGATTTATATGTGTTGCTTTTAATTGATATTATAGTCATGTGACTCAAGTTGTAAATTTTTCATGTTTTGGCTTCTTTTTTTAATTGATATTGTAGTTACATGACCCAAGTCATAAATATTTTAAGTTTTGGCCTTTTTTTTCAAGTTAGTCATGTGATCCAAGGTCGTGTTTTCACTTACTTTTTTATTACTTAGATGTGTCAGACGTTTTAAATCATTTTTGAAATTCAAAATGGTGAAGATGGCATACTAAAAGAGCACCAAAATTTTTATATTTAACCACTGTAGGAGTATTATTTTACATTACTATCTAGATTAGCAAGGTGTGGAAATGCAATCACATATATACACACATATTTTTAGAGGGGTATGCATCTAATATTGTCTAGCATCACCATTACCCAAAGTGGACAGTCACAATCAGGACTAGTTTACCATGTTTACAATAACCATGCTTTAAAACATTTTCTTCTCTTTTTACATTTAACTATAAGACATTAAATATAAAGTTTATGTTTATTCATTCAACTTTTTCTATTTTTATTTATTTATTTATTTACTTCTTTATATTGTCGTAGTCCAAATAAATGTCTAAGCAATAATTTTATATTTTATTTATTGTAAATAAATTAAGTTATTTTATTAACTAATTTAGTTTGCTTTTGCTGAATGAACTCATTTCAATCGTAGATCTTGAATATATCACTAACCGTGAGAAGTCATGCAATTCATTGAGGGATAGACACGGATAATGGAATTATAATAAATTGATGATGATTAGCCATAATAAAATATCCAGATATAATATTTTTATTTAATAGAGATTGGTACCTAGGAGATTACTTTTAAAATAAATCTAAGCAAAAAAAATAAAAAATATCGTTGAAATAATTATACTTAATCTACTTTTCAGTGCTAAGGTTATGCATATTTGATTTTGTTAACCATTTCAAATATAGAAATATAATTAAAACTTATAAACAGTGAGGATTTCCAATTCCTCTACAAGCTTTATGATAAATGCTTAGCCAGAGCCAGCACTTAAAATATCTCTGTCAGGAACCCCTCCCCAAACCCCTGACCATGGTTTCATGCTTTGGCACTCCTCAGAGAGGTGTCAAGGTAGGTTCAGACACTAGATCTAAAAATACCAACCCAAAGCTAAGCACTTAGCTAAAAGTTATCTATTGAGTGAAAAATCTGAAATTTTCAGACATGTACATGTCTTCAAACCCAGCTATCCAACTGAAATAGCTATATGGGGCTGATAGATCTTCAGCCATGCCATATAGTAGTAGTCATAGCAATATAAAATTGCATAAGACTTTTTGGCAGAGACTATAAATAGTCAAAATAAAAGTCATAGATCAATTCATAGATCACATGACCCTATCTCTTAAGCTTGTAAGTTATAAACAGTGAGGATTGCCAATTCCTCTACAAGCTTTTTGATAAATGCTTAGCCAGAGCCAGCACTTAAAATATCTCTGTCAGGAACCCCTCCCCAAACTCCTGACCATGGTTTCATGCTTTGGCACTCCTAAGAGAGGTGTCAGGGTAGGTTCAGACACTAGATCTAAAAATACTAACCCAAAGCTAAGCACTTAGCTAAAAGTTATCTATTGAGTGGAAAATCTGAAATTTTCAGACATGTACATGTCTTCAAACCCAGCATGAAACCATGGTCAGGGGTTTGGGGAGGTGTTCCTGACAGAGATATTTTAAGTGCTGGCTCTGGCTAAGCATTTATCATAAAGCTTGTAGAGGAATTGGCAATCCTCACTGTTTATAACTTACAAGCTTAAGAGATAGGGTCATGTGATCTATGAATTGATCTATGACTTTTATTTTGACTATTTATAGTCTCTGCCATAATTAAAACTTGTTTGGAACTAGTGGTAAGTGCTATTTAGTGAACATTTTAGTATAAGCTTAAAGGTAACTTGCACAATTTGTGTCTTATTTTATTAATTATTATAAGTATATCCTTGAAGGCTTTTGTGATGTATTATTGCTTTAGTTATTAATATATGATGAAACTGAACTGATTTCAGATCCATATAGCTATCTGGTTTGTAAGGTTGGATTTGAAGACATTTACTGTGTCTGAAAAAATCAAGTTTTCAAACTGATAGTAAAGTGTTAAATAAGTGCCCTGACTTGGAGTTTTAGATCTAGTTTCTGAAATCCTAACTCTTCACTGAGGTGAACCATTAAACTCGAAACCAATTGGTCTGGAGATGAGGATTTTCCGATAGAGATTTTGAATTCTTTCTCTGTTGGCACTTATAATTAAAGCTTGTTCGAAGCTAGTGGTAAGCTCCATCTAGTGAACATTTTAGCACAAGCTTAAAGACAAGTTGCACAATTTGTGTCTTGTTTTATTATATATATATATATATATATATATATATATATATATATATATATATATATATATATATATATATATATATATATATATATATATATATATATATATATAATTATGTTACATGTAAAAGTGTTAATTTGATATATTTGATAGAGTGTAGTAGATGTTTAAGCCAGTATATAGGTGAGTCAGCAAATAGTTTACATGTCAGAATGACTAATCATAGATTTGACATTTTGCATAAAAATAAAGATAGACTGGTTTCAAAACATTTTAACTTACAGAATCATTCAATTGATGATTTAAAAGTAGTGATTCTTCAGGAAGGTTTTTCTTCTACAAGGGAGAGGAAACAAAAGGAGAGTTTTTTTATTTTTAAATTCAAGACCTTAGAACCACATGGATTGAATTTGAACATGGAACTATTACATCTCTGGGTTACCTGGTCTCCTAAATGATTTCTATATGTGTGTTTTTTATGTGAAAAATTTTTTATATGAGGTTTTTTATGTAAAGATTGGTTATATGGATGTTTAATATCTGTGTTTAATTGGTTTATAGATAAATAATTAGTTATAAATTATTGTACTTTGCACTAACTATAATTTTTGATTAAAATGTATAAGTATTTTAGTTTTTAATGAATATTAATGTGAGCACAGGTTTTTTTTGTATGTGAACATAGTTTAATTTTTTTATGTATGCACATATGTATATTTTAATTTTTAATTTTGGATTTTTTATTTTTATATTTATTTTAATTTAAATAGAATTTAAGCTTGATTAGGAGGGAATGTAGTTTTT
>JAQFVV010003182.1:0-13654 GCA_028023455.1 Epiperipatus broadwayi | reverse complement strand
TGGTGACCCATACACAAGGGCACAATATATATATTTATATTGTAACGGAATATAATATGCCGTCACATTATTTTACAATTAAAATGAAAGATCACAAATAAAAATTGATTTATTAAAAAGAAAAAAAAACTTAATTTAAAAACTGTTTAACGTATATATAGATCGCATGATGGACAACTTTAAAAACTTTTAAAAAATAAAAATATTTGAAAGTAATTTTTTTGTAAAAAGTAAAGATATAAAGATTGATATTTTAAAAATAGAAATAATGTTGATTTCTATAGTCTTAGAAAATGGAAATGATTGTCTTATTAATTAAATGATTGTTCAAAAGCAAACTACCTCGTGAGGCATGTAAAATAAATTAAATGGTCAGATAAGAGAATACAAAGGAATTAAATGACCAATCCAAACACGAAAATGACAGCACGGACCATAACTGAAACACGAATGGATTAGTGACGTCTTGCTCATTGAATCTCAAGATCTAATGATAAGAGACTAATAAAAATATAAAAGCCAAATTATTATTATAATTGTTATCTTAGAGCTGACTATGAATAGATCGTTATAACTAGCTATATTGCAGATTTTCACGATGTGGAAGTCTGCAATAAATTTAATTTTCCGGACAACCAGCTGAGGCCTCTGGATGACAGTTCCTGACCAAATGCATGGCAAGTCGCAGTTTTATTTCAAAGAAGGACAAAATCTACGAAAGTGATCACGAAGATGGACTTCTCTATCTATTAAATCCATAAAGTATGAACTATTGTATCTATCTAATAACTTTCCTAAAATCGCAAGTAATTAATAACTGAAAATAAGAACTCTTATCTGACTTAAAGAATGCAAATTCAATTATTGATATTTTTTATGTAGATGTTTAAGCAATCATTTCCAGTTCATTTTTTTTGTGTGTGTATTATGTTTTAACTAAAATGTATTAAATTTAAAGTTGGGTGTAGATAGCTGCATGGATAAAGATTAATAACTATGTTTAAATTCATTTATGTTTAATTTAACAGATTTTAATTTCAGGCTATTTGTTGTGTGGTTGTGTCAGTGCTAGTGGAGAGATATATAGACGTTTATATTAATGTAATGTGAAGCATGTTTAGCATACAGGGCAACATGCCCAACTGAATGCATGACCCCAAAGAGGCAGTCATATCATTGAAAATGGTCGCAGATGTATTTCCTGCACCATTGATCCCTCCTAGCTCTATGGACAGGGATTTATAAGACGGCAGAAAGACCGCTTTCCCCCATACGTAGCACTCTTAAAAAATGTATATACATGATTCCTTAGTCAGACAGAGGCGCTTTCCTGATCTAGACCTGGATCATTTCCTTCAAATAATATCATGCTGCCAGATGCACATTCCTGTGGCGTGATTTTATGCTAGCATCTTCATATTGCATTGATTGCTACTATATATCTGGAAGCCGGCATTGGGTTGACTACAAACTTTTGGTCTGAGATTGAATGAATGTTTTGATAAGTTTTTAAGTGAAAAAAAAAAACTATGTAGATTATCTATGCTCGACATGCTAAAGTAAAATATAATTTAAATATCCATCTGTGCGATCTATTTAAAATAGTAATTTAAATTTTAAAAAAAAAATATTAATGTTAAAATCTAAAAATAAATTTAATCTTCAATTTTAAATGTGCGCTAATAAAAATCTATTTGTGTGTTAATTACTGGCAGTGGCTTTTATTTTATTGTTCTAAATATTTAATATATACTTTGAGAATAGAAGTCTATTGAAACTTATAAATGTTTTAAAATCTCTGCTACTCTATGAGCTAGTGACCATAGGCTAATGATCGGAATCCAAATATATAAATTAAATAAAAAAAATTTTTTTTAAACTTAACGTACCTGCCTACTATATAAATTTTCTAGGTTCAAATGCCTAGTGGCGCCCTGTAGTGCAGATTATGTGAAGTCTCCTCCCCCGATCGTTAAAATGGCGCCCAACATTACAACTGGCTTTCCCAATCTGGGGCCGATCTTTAATAAACCACAAATACCCTGAGCAAATTTTGTCAAAATGAAATATTTTATCTGTTTACATAATTCGTATACTTTAAATCAGAATATATTTTTTGTATTATATAGTTATAAACTTGAATTTTGTGTAAAAAGTACTGCCAGTAAGAAAATTGTGCATATGTAGAAATAAATGGAGGAATAAAACGTAATAATTTATAAATCATAATTTAATTTAAAAAAAAAAAGTCTAAAATCACGTAACATCTTTGACTTGCCTAAGTTAATAATGAAATGTAGGGGAAAGGGAACTATTGAGGGAGGAGGTGTAATCTCAGCTGGGGTGAAAAGGAAAGAATAGTCAGCATTTTTTCTTGTAATTACTAACCAAAGTTATGTCTTTTCATTAATAACCAAAGTTTTGTCTTTTAAAAAAAAATTACTATAATCAATTTGTGTAATGTCATTACTAACACTAAGTAAATTCTTTTTTTTTTTAATGTTTTGTTTTTTTGAGGAAGTTTACTGATATGTAACGGAATATAATATGCCGTCACATTATTTTACAATTAAAATGAAAGATCACAAATAAAAATTGATTTATTAAAAAGAAAAAAAAAACTTAATTTAAAAACTGTTTAACGTATATATAGATCGCATGATGGACAACTTTAAAAACTTTTAAAAAATAAAAATATTTGAAAGTAATTTTTTTTGTAAAAAGTAAAGATATAAAGATTGATATTTTAAAAATAGAAATAATGTTGATTTCTATAGTCTTAGAAAATGGAAATGATTGTCTTATTAATTAAATGATTGTTCAAAAGCAAACTACCTCATGAGGCATGTAAAATAAATTAAATGGTCAGATAAGAGAATACAAAGGAATTAAATGACCAATCCAAACACGAAAATGACAGCACGGACCATAACTGAAACACGAATGGATTAGTGACGTCTTGCTCGTTGAATCTCAAGATCTAATGATAAGAGACTAATAAAAATATAAAAGCCAAATTATTATTATAATTGTTATCTTAGATCTGACTATGAATAGATCGTTATAACTAGCTATATTGCAGATTTTCATGATGTGGAAGTCTGCAATAAATTTAATTTTCTGGACAACCAGCTGAGGCCTCTGGATGACAGTTCCTGACCAAATGCATGGCAAGTCGCAGTTTTATTTCAAAGAAGGACAAAATCTACGAAAGTGATCACGAAGATGGACTTCTCAATCTATTAAATCCGTAAAGTATGAACTATTGTATCTATCTAATAACTTTCCTAAAATCGCAAGTAATTAATAACTGAAAATAAGAACTCTTATCTGACTTAAAGAATGCAAATTCAATTATTGATATTTTTTTATGTAGATGTTTAAGCAATCATTTCCAGTTCATTTTTTTTGTGTGTGTATTATGTTTTAACTAAAATGTATTAAATTTAAAGTTGGGTGTAGATAGCTGCATGGATAAAGATTAATAACTATGTTTAAATTCATTTATGTTTAATTTAACAGATTTTAATTTCAGGCTATTTGTTGTGTGGTTGTGTCAGTGCTAGTGGAGAGATATATAGACGTTTATATTAATGTAATGTGAAGCATGTTTAGCATACAGGGCAACATGCCCAACTGAATGCATGACCCCAAAGAGGCAGTCATATCGTTGAAAGTAGTCGCAGATGTATTTCCTGCACCATTGACCCCTCCTAGCTCTATGGACAGGGATTTATAAGACGGCAGAAAGACCGCTTTCCCCCATACGTAGCACTCTTAAAAAAATGTATATACATGATTCCTTAGTCAGACAGAGGCACTTTCCTGATCTAGACCTGGATCATTTTCTTCAAATAATATCACGCTGCCAGATGCACATTCCTGTGGCGTGATTTTATGCTAGCATCTTCGTATTGCATTGATTGCTACTATATATCTGGAAGCCGGCATTGGGTTGACTATAAACTTTTGGTCTGAGATTGAATGAATGTTTTGATAAGTTTTTAAGTGAAAAAAAAACAACTATGTAGACTATCTATGCTCGACATGCTAAAGTAAAATATAATTTAAATATCCATCTGTGCGATCTATTTAAAATAGTAATTTAAATTTAAAAAAAAAAAATATTAATGTTAAAATCTAAAAATAAATTTAATCTTCAATTTTAAATGTGCGTTAATAAAAATCTATTTGTGTGTTAATTACTGGCAGTGGCTTTTATTTTATTGTTCTAAATATTTAATATATACTTTGAGAATAGAAGTCTATTGAAACTTATAAATGTTTTAAAATCTCTGCTACTCTATGAGCTAGTGACGATGGGCTAACGATCGGAATCCAAATATATAAATTAAATAAAAAAAATTTTTTTTAAACTTAACGTACCTGCCTACTATATAAATTTTCTAGGTTCAAATGCCTAGTGGCGCCCTGTAGTGCAGATTACATGAAGTCTCCTTCTCCCCCGATCGTTAAAATATATAAACAGAGAGAGAGCTACATATGCTGCTAACTGACATTTTCAAATCTAAGTAAGTTTGTCAAATTGTTTCATATCCTATTTGGTTTTACCAATATAATTATTAAATAGTTTTAATCAAAAGAAATCATTTTGTAATTATATATTTTTAATATTTTATAATTTTTTTTATTTAATTGATTATGATTATCTACTGGTCATTCTTTACTATTGTAGTCCTGTGAAATAATTAGATGGATAATAAACTTTATTGTAAAGAAGATTGAAATAATATGCTTAAAAGTTTAGATTGACTAGATTATATATTTTATATTTTAAATATATATTATAGCTTTTATATTGTTACAGTCACGCTTATTTTCATTAGTCATTAAAAAATTTTATTGCAAAACCTATTTTGCAGTTAGTGAAATTTATTTTCTCTTTGTCATATTTTCTTGCTTTATATAAAGGTAAAATGCATTGAATACATATGATCATTTCTAATATGCAATTCATGTTGAAAGACTAATATTAATGAATAGGGATAAATGTATATGTAAGAGTTGAACTATTTCAATGGTAATGAAATTATTCAGTTTAAAAGTTTTTTATTTTTATTTTATTCAGTTAATATTTTTCAATATTGTAAGATGAAATTTTCATTAGAGAATTGTTACTCTTTTTTACATCATTGTACAAAACTCTAGCTATTTAATTCTTAAATAATCATTTTTAAAATTTTGTTGTATCTTTTTTACTTACATTATGTTGTCTTTATAAAAAAATTATTGGAAAATTGTAGTTTTTTTGTTTCAACTAATTTTCTTGCAGTTTTTAACAGTATATCATTTATCTTTTTATTGATATCTTTCGAGTCTTAAACAGCTTCCCAATCTTTTATTAATAGGCTAGTTTAAATTCATTGGATTTCTGAAGGTTAGGAATATCATTGATATTGTTTTTTCTTAATAGTTAAGACCTGTAGAGGTCCCTACTTTCGCATTTTCAAGCACACATGCTTAAAAGTTTGCCATAGTAAATATTACTTACATAATCAATGTGCGTTAAATAAATTTATAATTTCAACTTTAAATTATCTTAATAGATTTCTTACTATAAAATCTTTCCATTGACTCATTGTAAATCGAAGGATTTCGCGAGTACTAATCGGTAATAGGAATTGTGGACTTAATCAGTGAAGTATTGAACAGCTTCACACTCTCAGTTCTAACCGCTTCACCTATTTATATAGAAAGTAGGTTGAAGTAATCGGAAGAGTTCCCTCTTTTCTTCCAAAGAGTAAGCTTGTGGTTAAGATCTGTAGAAATCCCTACCTTCGCATTTTAAAGTGCACATCCTTAAAGGTTTATTGCTTTAGTAAATATTACTTAATAGTTTTTGTGTTTCTAGTTTTGCATTAACAGTGTATAGAATCTCATTAATTGATGATTATTTTCTGTGTTGAATCTGTTAAGGATGTTATAATTTTGAAATACATATTTCTGTTAATCAAAATACATCTCAATTCTGTTTTATATTCATTTGGATGGTTCCATATTCATTTTCATTTACCTTTTTCTCATTTCTATTATTAAAATCTCCCATAGCAATTTTAAAATATTATTTGGTCAAACCAGAAGCATTTTGTACATCCATATAAAAATACTCTTGTTCAGGCATATCAAAAAATCGTTCATGACTAAGGGACACAATAAGTATTATGCAGCAATCATTGGTTATATTACAAAAAAAAAAAAATCAACAATTTGAAATTAAAGAAGAAACATTTTTTATTATTAACACTGCAATTATAATTCAGAATAACATATTTGCATAATACAACCATATTATTAAAAATATGTATTTAGTACAAAGTTTTTTTTTTTAACTTACATTATTTAAGTAAAATTATATCATTTTTTAAAACTTTAACAAAGATTTTTTCTCTTTTTTGGGTGATTGTAATATTCACATAAATGTTCTGGAGCTAAATTTAGAATATATAGACTACTCTTTTAAATGTTCAGAACATTTATGAGAATATACTTTTTTTAAGGAACTTGGCAATGTTTTTCATTAACCAAATCATCAAACTTTGTTTGAATTTGTTGAGCTAATTATTTTTAACATTGATTACACATGCTGATCTGTTGATTTTGATCTTTCCTTAGTTTTATTATTTTAAAATTGAAACTAATTGTTCACACAAATATGTGTTGCTGAACAGATAAAATACATTTAATTGTACATAACATATAAGGAAATGAGTCAACTGGTAAATACTTATAGAAATATGGAATCCCAGTATCCGTATATTTTGTTTCAATATAGAATTACACTGAATTTTGATTAATTCCAGTTGTAAATTGTCACAGGAGTAGTAAAGTAATGAAACCGATTTTCAGAAAAATCTTGTTTTGAATTCATTTTTATGATAATTTAATTTTATCAACATATTGTGAAATTTCAATTCTAGTGAAATTTGTGATAATGACTGACAATATTCAAAATGAGATAGAATTTTATTTTTATCAAAGTAATTTTTCTTGAAAACATTGATATTATCAAATAATGTGACAATCACATGATATTTATCTTATAGTTTAAGATGAAGTTGACTAAGATGATTGGTTATGTCAATTGAAAAATCTATGTCTTTTATTCATTGTTCATTTTTTAATATTTCATAGTCACAATTTTTCAATTCTAAAAAAATAATAAGTTCCTATATCTTCTAAAAATTTACTAATTTGACAGTGATTAAGCCCACCTGCATGAATATAATTTACAATTTTACTGGCATTTTTATGACATGTCCAATATTTAAAATGGTGGAGCATAATGTTTGTTAATAAATAATGTAATGTAAATGTTGAAAAGAAGTATTATCTTGGTCTCTACATTTTCTTTTAATTGTATCATAACTCATTTAATAACAGCCGTCATGGCAGGAGCACACCAGTTGCAAATCTAACTAGTTTTTTAAATATTAAATTGTATTTCTTCAAAACTACCATAAGTGCATTAAAAATAGTAACTCCATTGGTTGTATTATGGATTGAAATTATTTCCAAAAGATCTTCACTTTTAAGTTCACATTACAGCTGTGAATAAAAACAGCCAGTTGAATTTTATTCTGTATAATTGCATTTTTATTAATTGCAATGGATTAGCAAATGTTATAATTATAGATTTCAACTGATTCCTTAAATTCCTGGTTATATCATCAATTCTTCTGCCTATAGTATTTTGAATCAAACATATATTTTTGGATTTCTTTGATCTGGATACAGCACTTTCATGGCTTTAATAATACATTCATGAACAAATTGTCTTTCAGTGAATGGTTTTGACTTGGCACAATCAAGTGTGATGTCAAATAACTAGTTTTCATTGCAGCTGTATTTTCTTCAATAGGTTTGGTGAATACACTTTGCTGCTTTTGAAATGGCAATTTTAATTCTGACAATTTACCTTCAACATATTTATCATAGTTTTTTTAATGAATTGTTTCATAATGATATTTTCTTTGAAAATTGCAATAGAGGTTTTACATATCAAGCATAAAATGTTATTTTTTCTATAAAGCAAAAATATTTTAATTCCTCCCTTTTTTTAAAAAAAAAAAATCTCTTGATGTTCTTCTTCAATTAATCATTTTTTATTCACATTTATAGAAGTCTTTGGCATTATTTTAATTAATTCTGAATTAATCATAAAGAAAACTACACTTTCTAATATAGGATTATTTTAAATGAAGTGATGATTAGAATTTGAAAATAATAATAATTTGTTTTAAAGAAAAATAATGACAATGGACAGATAAAAATAACATCTACTTTCTCACAAGGTGTATCTCATTGGGTATGCCACGATCTTGTTCTATATTTGATACACATGTACAAAAGTTGCACATAATATTAACATTTAAGTCCTAATAAATATTTTAATTTTTTTGAAATGTGTTTACATTTATTTAATTCATGCATGTATTTGTAACTTTAATTTTTAAAAAATCTAATACTATCAAAGGTTAAATTACCATTTTGGTTATCATTTTTGTTAGTCTAGCCCCATATGACCCATAAGCTCCGTGTTTGATATTTCCTGCCCTACTTCCTCATAATGAGAACTTGTTGGGATGTAAACCATAATTATCAGAATTGAGTATCTTCTATTAATTTGCATAAATAATCATGCTACTTTGTCTGATATACCAACAATCTTTATGTTGTTGTTCTTTCACTTTTTATGTGTAATACCAATATATGTGCATTTGTAGTAAAGTACATGTCAATATTTTAAATCAATTGTCTCTCCACCTTTTTTTCTAACTTCAAGAATTTCAAGAATATCCAATTAATATTAGATATTTTTTCTTCCAATTCATGCAATTTTTCTTCATGTCTTAAAGTAATCTACAGTTGTAAATATCTAATAAAAGATAGCCACCACACATTTTAACTTGAGTCACCAATCAGGGAGTTCTTATCGTTCTCTGTCTTTGGCTATCAATCATTGTTTGATTGATTACTTTATAATTTTCTTTTAAAATAATTCATTTACACAAATATTTATACTGCATTCAAGATAATATTTCCATTAATTATCAGGCAACAGAGAACAAAGATCATACTATTTCTTGATCTTTTTAAACTTAGGGGAAAAGCTGTTAAAATAATCATGCTAGGTGTTGCATGTTAATGAGCATTCCATTCATGTTTATTTATTATATTAATATTTCTGTGATTAAGAATGTATCGAGTGGACATTGTGAATTTGTCCTACTTGATTTTTTTAAAGCCTTAAGGAATTAAAAGGCCTTTTACCAGTTAACAGTAATTTTTTTTCTACAGCCATATATATATAACCATTAGAAACGAGTCAACACATAAACAATTCTAATATAGATAACAATC
Organism: Epiperipatus broadwayi; assembly: GCA_028023455.1. NCBI lineage: Eukaryota > Metazoa > Onychophora > Udeonychophora > Euonychophora > Peripatidae > Epiperipatus > Epiperipatus broadwayi. Next base: position 4,273 of record JAQFVV010003182.1, on the reverse strand, counting down.
AACAATCTCAAACTGTTATCAAGGCAATCTCCGTTTAACAATAAAGATCTTTAAAGGGCCCAATGCAGTAGCCCTTCACAAAACAGTTAAAGAGAAGTACTACATAGACATGCCATTTGTTTGAGTGATGATGATTTGAACCGCATTTTATTCTTATTTTACCATTTAGTTAAGAAAAACTAAATAATTATATTTATTTTAAAAAAATTTAAATTTACTTAATGTTATTCGAATCCATTTGCAGGCATTGTAAGCGGATGCATTACCATTGCGCCATAAAACCCTTATATATATATATATATATGTAAACAGATAGATAATTTCAATAAAACAGCTATCAACAACTAAACTTTTAATTAAATTTGTGATTGCATTAATTAATAGATTCAGCAGAATTATCTTTTTAAATCTTTAGAGGATTGTTATTACCATTTTCCAATTAATTCTTTTTTTTTTTTTATCATTAAAATTTTTTTTTTTTTACTTATTTATTATTTGAATTAAATATCATTTTTAATTGCACAAAGTTTACATTAAAAGTTTGAAGAACGTAGTTACAGTTGACAGAATTTGGCTAATTTTTTCTGTTATTACTATTATAATTTTTTTCACTTTATTTTATTAAATTGTTTAAAGAAAGCTGCTGAATCATTTTTTAGATTAATTAATTAAAAATAAAAAACTTTAATTAATAATGATGAAATTTAATTTTAATCAGCATGGCTTTTTTTTTCTGGCAAATATTCTATTTTGCTAATAGTAATTTTTCAAGTAATTTAAACTACTTAAATTAATGTGTAGATTGTCTGTGGAGACTTTAGAAAAATGATGAACTTTATTCCCGCAGTTTTTGGATTAGATGAAGAATAATTGTTTATTTAAAGTTTTATTTAAAACGATTATTAATTATTTTTTAACAAACTGTTAAAGTATTCGTTTGAAAAATTAATTATTCTATTTTTTTTAAGATTTTTTTTCTTTCACAGTTTTAATCAATATCATTGTTGTTCCTTGTTATATACTTCGTAACACAATTGTATGTGCGTATATTATGGATTTTTATTTGCCATCAAATAGATTCCCTATATACTAGAATCAGATGCAAATAATAGTACACCATGGATACTGCAGCCAATGTTAATCAAGTGTAATTATTTAGTCACACTACTCTGTTGCCTAAATATTCAAATTACATTTTGGAATCAAGGGAGGCGAGATATATAATCTCATCTCACATTTAAAATATTGATATTTAATTAATTAGAGGGGATTTAAACACAGACTTTCAAGCTCCCACTTCATCTTATATAACCGATAGTCATGACCACATACATGTGAAACAGATAAATGATATCCAGTATATGTATTTTATGCTAAACCAGCACTCATCATTTTATCCAGATCATCTCTCACACATATATAATCAGTGCTCAGTTTGTATGAAAATAGTCCATCTTCAAATTTTAATAGACACTCTTCAATCTGTCTAAAGGTTTGTAATGATGGTATATTATAAGATGTGATATGTTGGACTATTTCCATCATTTATGAGTAAATGTTGAATGTATAGAAAATTTTAAACTTTATTTAAACTTTTCAAATACAAACAACTTGTTAATAATAACACACAAATAGACAATACAGGTTAGTAATTACACAACATTTCGAGTAGTAGTATTCTCCACTCTTCTTCAGGTGTTGCTGGCCTATATGCACAGTGACAATATTCATTTAGAAGTTGAACTCGCACCTTTAGATTCTTGTATATTGAATTTAAGGCAAACACTCTACCAGCATTCAATATACAAGAATCTAAAGGTGCGAGTTCAACTTCTAAGCGAATATTGTCACTGTGCATATAGGCCAGCAACACCTGAAGAAGAGTGGAGAATAATACTACTTGAAACATTGTGTAATTACTAACCTGTATCATCTATTTGTGTGTTATTACTAACAAGTTGTTTGTATTTGAAAAGTTTAAATAAAGTTTAAAATTATCTATACATTCAACATTCACTCATAAATGATGGAAATAGTCCAACATATCACATCTTACTCTTCAATCTCTTCCTCCCTCCAAATTTTCAGACATCCATATTATTGAAAATCGTATGATGGAATATTCAAAGCTCTTGTTGATGCTAATATTGTTGCCATACCTATGTTGACTTTAAGTCACCCTGACCTCTCATGTATAAAATCTAAATATGTCCATTTAGATACATGGAAGAGAGATGGGCAGAATTCAGATTGAATCTGTAATGTTTGAATACAAGTCTAATGTATATACTGAACTTTAGATGTTATTAGAAGGGATTTAAACACAGACTTTCAATCTCCCTTTAGATATCCACTCCATCTTATATAACCGATGCACATTACCATATACATATGAAAAGGTAGCTGATATCTATTACATGTATTTCATGCTGAATCAGGTATTTATAATAAAAAAAATGCAAAAAGAATAAATTTTATGAAACTTTTTCTTTTATTAATTTAATATACCCAAATTATAAATAAATACAATTATTGATTTCTTCCTTAGGAACATAATGTTAGTGATGTTATTTGATAGTTGTGGACCTTGAGTTCCACAATCCATCACTTTACACAATACTAAACCATACAGGAAAAATAAAATGCTTCATTGATAGGAAATTCATAAGAAATTTGAGCAAACAACATAAAAAAAGAATTCATTGAGGTTGAACTCTACACTAAACCTTACTAGAGTATTTCTTCTCTAAGGCTTTGAATGAGTAATTGCAGCTATCAGATTTATGTTGTTGTTTTTTTTTAATTCTTGAACCAATGATTAACTCTCATCATTGGCTTTAAAAGAAAATTTTTGGAAGTTTGGGGCTCTTGCCTCTTTATCACTTGAGTCAGATGCTCTCTGTATTTGTTTAGAAATCTATCACTGCATAGATATGTTAATGTGTGTTTTTGATAATTCTTTGTTCAGACTCTGCATATTATTCCAGACATTTTGTTCTTATTTTATTTCTTGATATGTTTTTAAAATACTCATAAATACTTACTTGAAGATCATCTGTCAGCTTTTCTTTTTTGTTCTTTGTTGATCTCTCCAACTTATTTCTTATAATTTTTCTTCCTTTAAAAACACATCTAATATAATTTTCTTTCTTGTCTTAATTTTTTATATTCACTCTTTTTCAGTAATTTTATATTATGACTTATCTATCCATCATAGTTTTTTTTAAACCCACATATTAAATTTTTCCTCTTTTTTCTTCCTAATGATCAAGTTTTTATAAAAAAATCCAGTTTTAATACATTGTGCAAAAATTGCAATCATTGTTTTAATTTATTTTTTCATCTTGTCTACATCAATAATCTCCTTAACTTTTAAAAGCATTATGCTGTATGACTTCTCATTCTATAACTAATCTGAAGTTGTCATTTATTTTTTTTCATATTTTTATAATTTTTGTTTTTTATATAGTTATTTTTATTCAAATTTGTAAAACACATTTCAATTTCTGTTCATTAATTTGCTAATTTTAATCTGTCCAACTGCAAGAAATGCTACGAAGGCAGTTCATATCCTATAGCAATAACTATTTTGAATGAACCAATATTTCCCATGAAAACTGACACATCTCTTGTATATATTTACATAAAAGTGTATAAATTTTCTATATAAAACATGGGTGAATTTATTTTTTTATAAAGACTTTTATGATTTGCAATTGAGAATGAACCAAGTTTTTAACCTTTAGAATTGGTGGTTTAAATGACACACATATATTATGACATTAAATAAGGAATATATTATTCAAGCAGTAAAGGTACAGAGATGACTTATGCTTTGTTTCTATAAATATTATTTTTGACTTTCTGATATTGAATTTTTCTCTGTAACCAACATAAACCATCAGGGAAATTTATCTGAAATAGAATTTTAGAAAAGCTGTTTGGAGTCAGCGTAATAGTTATCTGAAAGAAATATTGAAGAAGTCCACTCATAAGCTTTTGATTTGATGGAAGATTTGCTGAATTTTGTATATTATTATTTTGAAATAAACATGATCTCTATGTTTATTTATCTATATGCTTATCTAACTATCAGCTTTTTAATTATTTATTCATATATCAACTATCTAACTATCTTTTTACTTATCTGTTTAACTAGCCCATCTGTCTGTCTATCTGTTTATCTATCTAACTACATACTTACCTATCTATTTACGTATCTACCTAAATTTTTATCTATATATATAAAATGATCAAATTTCAATATATATAT
>JAQFVV010003181.1:0-13665 GCA_028023455.1 Epiperipatus broadwayi | reverse complement strand
CATATGTATTGAACTGGATACTTTATCCGATTCAAGGGTTCTATCATGTAAATTGGAAAAAAAAACAAAAACAAGTTTTAATTATAAATTTTATTAAACGCCCATTATTATATTAAGTAATAATATGTGCAATAACACACATACTTATTTATTTTGAAATCTTATATTTTTAATTCTAAGTTGATTTTAGTATAAAATATTTTTTTTATGACGCTTGTTTTCTTTTAAAATAATTAAAAGCAAACAAAGTTTAATTAGTGCTCTTATATGTATTTTATTTAAACTAAAAAAAAAAAGTTTAATGTTGATGTATTTTAAAGCTGAGATTTAGTTTTGTATTTTTTTTTATAAAAAAAATAATAATCATTTTTGTAAGATTAAGCCCTGTAAGATATTGTTTTTCTAATTAAGATTGCGCAGGAGATAAGGAAGGACATAAATAGCTGGGTAATTTTTTTTTGATTAGAGAGGAGGATTCAAAGAGACTATTCTGTTCATTCAGTTTTTATTGCTCGGCTTCTTCTTATTGAGGATCGATCCAGATTTTAGCTGTTATTGAACTGTTGCATTGTGAAAGTGACTAATTTTTTTTTTTTTTGATATTGGTGCCACGGGAATCACCAAATTGAATTTCCGTTGACCGACAATAACTATTTGTCACGATAATAGCAGTCATTCAGACGCCATGCCACGAAGAATCTCCACGACATGATGGGCTGAGCCTTTCCAAAGATGAACCTCCGGAGCTCCAAATTGTGACTTCCATCATGACCTAACTGTCAAGTCCAGAGTGGATCCCGATAATGCCTCCAGACTTCTGAACCTGTAGTAAATGACATCCGTTGTAGAGGACTCTATAAACCGAACTTTGTGTGAACAACAGAAATTAATATTATCTCAAGCTAACTTACCTTTCCATATCAAAATCAGGGCTAAATCTCTAATTAAGTCTCTCGCAAATCTCAGCTTAATCTTAAAAAGAAATTATATTTACGATGTGTAAGTGATCAATTTAAATATTAATGTATTTTTGTTTATTTTACATTACAATCTTAGTAGCAAGATTTTCAATCTTAAAACGTTGCTTGTTCGAGAGTGTAGGGCGAGTGATATTTTATATGCTTAATAATTTCTAAGTTTTATGATTAACCATTGTTAAATGCTCAGACCGACCTTAGTAGTTTTCTTTTATTTTTGTTTGTTTGTTTGCTTCGGCGTTAAACTAAATCAAACTTGGCTTTGGCTAGCGATTTCTAGGATATAGGATTTATTTATTTTTGGTAGAGATTTATTTGCTATAATTCAGATTGCGTAATTCATGTTTCTTTCTTGTGTGAGAATAACCTTGGCTCGTTTCATTGTACTTGTCCATGAGCGTTTTGCAGAATTATGACATTCTTGGTTCCAACATTTCTTTTCTGGACTAAGAAAAGCTCGTCTGCGCTGTCCCGTTATTCTTCACAAACATCCATCTTACTAAATCTCTATAGGGAAAAGGGAATTGGTTGGGTGAACCGCTAGCAAGAAGATATAAGCCATTATTGTGTTATAGATAAGAAATGAACTTGTCTGCCTGGGTATTTAACGTAGTTCTGCTCGCATACACTCAATGTTAAGATCTGCTAAGTAAATGTATATCAAGTTTCATGTTTATTTTGTTATTATGTTTAATAAATTTAAAAAGTTCTTATAAGTATTTTGGCTGACGTTTGTCTCAGTGTTTTCTCAATTGTCTAAACCACATTCATTAGCTTTTGCTCTCCCTGGGTTTAGTTCGGCACATTCATGTTCGTATATCCTGCCCACCCTTAAAATAAATGTCTAGTTCCGATTTTCGGACTAGTGGCGCCCTCATGGTCAGGATATACGAAACAAAAATCTTTTGTCCGGCACAGTATTTTATTATAAAATTTGCTAACAAAGTATATATATATCTATTTGAGATTTTGCACAAAGTATGTAACTAATGGCAGGAGCATTTATATCCTCTATAGTATGAAACCTTAAATAAATCCCGAAGGTTATTGATATCTATAGTTTTACAAGATAAGTGGTTATGGTCCTTATAGAATATGTTTTATTGAGTCAAATTGCCAATTTCATCAATGACAATAGATCTCAAAACACCCATTCCATACATTATATAGTAGCTATGACTTAATCTAACTTATATGGAAGCATTTAATTTTTAAAATGTAAAAATTATTGCACATGATCATGATTTTCACCATAAATCTGGAATACTTGTCAAGCATTGGTGGTCGAGAGGTCAGCGACGGCTGCTTTACCAGCAGTTGTCTTGGGTTAGCTTCCCGGCTGATGCTGTGAAACATGGGGGGGGGGGGAATCTGGAATACTTATGCTGCTTTTTTAAAAATGATTTTACTCAAATTAATATTTAAAATATACTATAATAAATTTATTAACACTTCTAAAAATATATATAAGAAACAACAATTGGTATCATTTGGGATTTATATAAGATTTAGCATGATAGAGAGAGTTAAGTATACTTCAGCTGTTTGTTATTGCTAAATGTGTGTGTCTATTTATGTATATACAAAATACATATTATTAGTTAAATAATAATTATAATTGTAAAACTAAACAGATTGCTAAATGTATGTACATACTTATATATACACAAAATAAGTACTATAAACGATATTATAATGGTAAACTAAATGTATGTGTGTAGATGCCAACGGCATTCACAGTATTTTATAAAAGTCTAATTAAAGGAAAAACTATAAACTAACTTATCAAGAAAGTTAGATGAATCCGAGCAAAGGATTAAGATAATGTAAACAAAGCCATTGCAATGCTGAATGTTCAGTTCCTGATCAGATTTAATGATAATAGAAACATTGCTTAAAATAGACAATTCAATGGTAATTGCGTTATCTAATCAGGATCGAATATAGTAACTCAAGAGATGACCACCACGTGGACAGAGGATGGCCAATCAAGAAAGTCTACACTAAAAACAATGAGAGGATAAAACAGATCTAGAATAGAACTGAGATGAGACACTTGCTAAGTGAAGCTCTTGAAAGGCATATGTGCCATTTCCTCAGGTGCCCCAGTCAGCTTCCTCCTTCACTTAGCCTTGCGGAGAAGATTACCTCCGGACATTCAAAAGTAAACTTAGGAACTGTAAACAGATCGTCTTGATCTTATTATTATTTTGCTTTGCCTTCGGGCCCTTATTGTTATTTATATAATCGTCATATATGTATATATTAAACAAGATTGATTATCTTCGTTTAACTCTGTAAAAAATTCTTATTTAAATGTACTTGCAGAGCTGCCTCATTAATTAGCAATTATTTGTGTTATATATATATATTTGCAATCCAACAGGCAATAGTGCTGCTGGACGCAGCAGTTATGCATTTTCATTCTCTCAAATACATACATATATTTAGATATATATCAGACAAAATAATATATAACACAGGAATTATCTCTGCAATAAGATCAATATTGCAATATATAAATAAATAACAGCTATAGCTAGCTTATGACATGACAGCCATCTTGAGTAGCATTTACAGAAAATGCTGCTCAAGATGGCAGCCAGACTGTGAGCTAGCTATAACTATTATTTGTTTATATAATGGTGTATTGAAAATGACTCAATAAAGTATGGAGATATCTACGTTAAGAATAACAAGAAAGGATAAAAAAAAAACATGAGACTGAAATAAAGCTGAGCTAAATGTATTGCTAGAAGAGTTTTAAAATGATCACAAAAGATTGTGAAAGATTTAGACATCATGTGAGGTGGACAGATGAGATAAGGAAGTTTGCTGCTGTAATATAGAGAAAAGAGAACATGGAAATCAGAAAAACTGAATTAAATTTGAAGAGTTTCATTCTACAGTGGATCATCAGTAATTGTTGAAAATGATGATGATATTGAAAATTGTAGAATTAATTCCAGTGTTTTTTTTAAATATATATACACCATGTTTCCACGAAAATAAGATCCCAAGTCTTATATTAATTTTTCCTCCAAAAGACACCATAGGGCTTATTTTCAGGGGATGTTTTATTTTTTTCATGTACAAAATCTACATTTATTCAAGTACAAAAAAGTATATTCATTCAAGTACTTCTCTTTACAGAAAGCTGTAAGATTCTTACTCTGGGGCCCCCATAATTTCTTTCTTATACTCACTGGAATAGCACTTTCTTTTTGCACTCATCTTATCTGGAGATCAGAATATTATTCCATTTAAAGGGTTAATTGAAAACTTGTGAAATAGGAGTGGTAACAAAAATGATTACAGTTAAGAATATGTCCACACTAACGCAAAAAAAAAATGCAAGCATAAAAATTCAGAAAATGTTTCTGTATTTCACGTCCATTATAACACAGCATTTTGAATTACGATTCATATGTGACATAACTATATCCATCTGTTATCAAGTGCACACATTGTAAACACTTTGTAATAGTCCTGCTTGGGTATTCTTTTTGAAAACTTTTCTTTAGGCGAAAGATTGATTTAACTTAAAGTATGTTTTTATCTTATTTGCAAGACAAACAACGTTTAACACTGCTAATAATCTCATCAATAGAACCTGACCAATTTGCTTATATTCTTATATAAAAATGATGCTAGAACATTAATTGTATGTAATGACTTCAATTTTATGTTATTGCAGACAGCATTCACCCTTTTTATGATATATCTTAAACCATAATATGACTTTCCTTGCTTGTATTTAACATAAGCTTTTAAATGCAGTAATTTATTAAATTTATTCTATTGCAAGCTTGGGTAACCCAAGATATAAATGGTAGTGTTAGATCCACACTCCCAGACTAATTTCTGGCTATTGCCATCTTCAGTAAAGAATGACTTTTTCCATAAGCAAAACTATATCTTTCTATATAAACTTAGCTGTAATGATCTCAAATTGTATTCATGTAATAGTTGTCTAATTATATAATAAAATTGTATGTTGGTATGTTAAATTATTCTAATTAGGCAAAATGATCAAATTTTAGTACCCATTTATCATCAGTAGTAATTTGCTATTATACACAAATGTATGTCTTTGTTCTTGTTTATAGTGTGAAGTTGATTTTTTTGTTCTATGTTATTTTTTCCCATAGAAAAAAAAAAAATCCCTTAATTAAAAATATAATCTGCAGAAATATTAAGCCATGTTTAATTTTTTTTTTTTTAAGGTACAGAATCCTGAAAAATTGATTATGTTACATAATCACAGCAGTGTTTTGACAGATGATGGTTATGTGATCATTCTGGGAGGTGGAGGAAATTGTTTTTCTTTTGGCACCCATCTTAATTCTCAAGTTGTAACATTTGATTTAAATCAATTGATATCTTAGGTATGATTGTTTTGTTTACTATAAGTTCAAATATTTAATTTCTTTTCATTTCATAAATGTTGATAAACTTTAATTAGATGAGTTACTGTACAGAAGACATTATTAGAGAAAGAGAAATTAACAGTTGATGAAATTTAATGAAAACTACTCCTACACACACACACTATATATATATAACATATAGGGGATTTGAACTCAGATTTTCAAGCCCATGATCACACACATGCAGAAAAGATCAATAATCACCAATATACTTATTTCATGCCGAATCAGCACTCATCAGTTGGTCCAGATTATCATCTCTCACACATATATATAATCAATAACATTAGCGTCAGCATGGGATTTGGGCTTTCCATCATCAGATTTTCAATGGTATGGATGGTCGAGGCCTGTCCATTAGTGTATGAAAATTTGTTATCTTAATACAAACTGAATACTGATTATAAATATGTGTGAGAGATGATAATCTGGACCAACTGATGAGTGCTGGTTCAGCATGAAATACATATATTGGCAATTATTTATCTTTTCTACATGTATGTGGTCATGTGTATCTGTAGTATGAGATAGTGTGGATAGTAGAAGATTGCTTGAAAGTCTGAGTTCAAATCCCCTATATTTACAATTAGGCTCCAGGTATATGAAGAGTGCCTGTATTTCAAATATTATATATAACATATACATAAATGATGAATGCATTGTATCAGATTAATGCTTTTCAAATTATGAATTGTACTGTTAATAACAGGCATCAAAAGACCATTAAATTATATATATCACTAATATCTATTTTATGTTAAATTATTTATTTCATGGAAAGCAGATAACAAGCCAATAGAAGTATTTGGATTAAATATCACTTCCTGATCATTATTCTATCTGTGATTTGGTGCAGTGGTTGAATAAAGAGCTCTGAAGCTAAAGTCTAAAGATTACAGCCCATCTCTGTCATTTCAAGTGCTCGGATTTCTTATGAATTCCCGAGCAATTAAACTATTAGTTAATCATAGTGAAAAATAGTTTGTATCTTATATAAGGAGGAGTTTTGTCCTTTTTTAAATCTCTACTGATTTCTTTTTTCTTTTGCTGATATTTTTATTTCTTTATGACTTATTTAAGTAAATTATCATTAATCCTTAATACTATTAAAATTATTCAATATTTATTATTACCTTAATAAAAATTGTCCTTATTTTTTGTCTTTTCAAAATGATCCTTCCATTGATAAATATCATGCAAAAATATTCCTTACTTTAAAATTTGTATTTATTTTGTACGAGTCATTTTTTAACTAATTTATTCTACATTTTGATTATAATTTATAATCATTATCAAATGTTATATATCCTTTATTATTTAGAAAAATAAATTTAATGAAAAAGAAAACAAAATTTTCAAAAAAAACTGTACAGTATTTAATCCATACATACATATATGTTAATTAATATTGCATTTCGAAAATATTTTTTGTCACATGATAAAATAATGCTGAAATGTAAGATGGCATTGATTCATATTACATGTTTTAAAAGAAGTGGAGGAAGTTTTTATATGATATTTATTATTAATTTTGCATATTTCAGTCCCAAACCTTTCCAAATTACCGTGTGCAATTAAAAATAATTCAAACCCCCCCCCCCCCAAGACCATTATAAACTTCTTTAATCTTGAAATAACTATATGCTCCTGGAAGCGTAAACATTAATTTGAATATACACAGCTATGACAAACTACAATGAAAAGCTCAATTAGACCAGATGTTAAAGAGTTTCAAAAAATAAAGTTTGCTGCAAGAGTAATTAAGACAGCATTGATAGATATTCAACAATAGGAGCAGTCATACTCATGGACATATTTGAGATTCATGGATTGATTTGGTCAGACATTCATTGTACAACTTGTTCACTTCCAGTGCCCCTTTAGTACCCATTTTCAGAAGTTTAGTTTTAAACTGAGCTTGCGCGGAATCGGTACAATTTACACTTATGAATATCAGACCATTCGTTCCACTATCTTGTTACGTTCAAAAAAATGTATGTATTTTTTTTTCTACAATGAAATTTACATTTTTTGTGACTTTTTTTCTGAAATGCAATTTTTAATTTTTTTTCCTCTTTTTTTAAAATTTAGTATTTGTAAAATGTTTTTATGACTGAAAATGGATTCTCTCAAAGCTTGTTTTGAGTTGAATATAAAATTCCCGATCTATATTCCTGTGAGCCTTGTCTTTCTCGAAGCTAATTTGATTGAAGTTCAGATCTAGAAGCTGCAATGACTAAAAAAAAAAAAAAGTTTGTGAAATCATTTTATCTGTAAGGACAAATATGGGAACTGCATTTACAGCTTCTTCACGACTGGTATTCGATCCTGGACCATAACGATTGTATCGCAGGCCAGAATTCAATTTTTCCATCATTGAGTATTCAAATAGTGTTTTTTATTACTTATATTTTTAATGATTATATATGTGTAGAAAGCAATAAATATGCTCTTGAATTTTAGGCAATTTACATTTCAATGACAATAAAAACATGGACATCCACATTCATAATAAATTTATTTTGATGTTTATTGATTTATTTAGTTTTTATTCATTTTATCTATTTATACGATCATTCATTTATTGCATGATTACAGTAACATTGTACTCATTTGTTACAATTTTGTAATAATCTCTTGAACACAGGCTTTCAAGCATCCTCAGCCATCCACTATCTCATACCCCCCCACCCCCACACACATATGTAATTAGTGCTCCTAATAAATGTGTTTATTTTTATGTTTATTGATTTACTTAGTTTTTATTCATTTTATCTTAGAGAAATTTTTGTTTGATATTTATTTTTTGAGTACACTTTTTACTTGAAAAGAATACATATTTTAAGTCACCCCCCATTTTCCAATAATATAATAATACATTACAATTTACTAAAGCTCTCTTTGCATAATATCTCATAAATTGTTCTGACTGTTATTTTTTACCCCCACTAAAACCAAACATATTTCTAACAGATACTCTGCATGGAAGGATAACCAAACACTTCTAGCAGATACCCTGCATGGAAGGACAAGAGCTGGGTCAGCTAGTAAAAATGAAAGTCACCAAACATCACATGATCACTACTGTATGGAGAGTTTTGTCTGTTTTAAAAATGAAAATCACCAATCGCTTTACTTTTGTAAGTTTTACACTGAAAAATTATCTCAGGTAAGTCATGTTATATATCATTTTTTTCAGCATTTTATGATAAATATGGTGAAGCTCTCTATGAAATTGTCATTTTAACATTTAACTTTCAAAATTTAGAATTTGTGAACCAATGTAAGAATAAACATGTTTTTTGAGGTAATGGCTATTTTATCAGCTTTATTACATTCTTTTATATTTGCTCTTTCTAACAATGTATATATTTTTATATTTATTGTATTCAAACAGAAGATATGTTATAAATTATATTTTTGATAATTTTTTTTAAAATTCAAGATACCAATTTTCATCCACTATTAAACAATAGACTTGTCAATTTGGATTTTCAAGATTGGCACGTTACTGAAGCATTTAATTCTTTTAAAGAGTTTTATGGATGAAAAAAAAAATCTATAAAGATATTAATAATTTGATTAAAAGGATTTACACTATTTTCTGCTTGACAGAATCATTTGAATATGAAACTTCATAAGCAATTCAGAGATTTAAAGTCAAAGATCAATAACTGATAAAAGACTTAAAGATGATTGGAGGATTGTCAGTAACACATAGATCTGAAAATCATACCAATAATTAAACCTATAGATGGCAGTCTTTTAGCTAATGACAATTATATTTAATAAACATCACATGACCACCACTTATGCTTGTGTATAACTTTTTGAATAATGGCACTTGTATTAGAGACAATGGCCTTTAATGATATGTCAATCACATTTACTCACTTATATTTCAACAAAAGATAACTAACTTAAGAAATTAAAGAAACTTTTTGTAATCTTAAAAATTGATGAGATGATTGGAGAAGTCGGATTCTTAAAGTTGTATCTTTTGATGTGAAGAATAATTTTTATAGTTCCAATTTATAATGGGGATAAGTTAATTATCAAGTAATATTGTTATCCACTGCCACAAAAAAAAAAAAAAAAAGTACCTTCAAGGATTTTATTGAATAGAAAGCTTCCAATCATAGATAATTGGTTGCCAGAGACGGATCAACAAACACTGCAGACATCACTAAATGAAAGAAAATATTTTAAGTTGCTTCTATTGATTTAGTCAAAACATTCGATTCGATTAACCAAACAGAATTGTAGCAATGTTCAAAATTCATTGATAGACTATTGAAGTTTCAGGATGGCAGTGAAGAAAAAAAAGATCGTAAAAGCAGTGATTATGTCCAAATGATTTATGGAATAATCATTAGGTCTCTAACCAGCTCTCTGTTTGTGTGAGTACTAAGTTCTCTATTTAAAGGCAGGTGAAGGTAATATAACCCAGCAATAATACTTGACTGTCAATAGCAGTTTGCCTTTGCTTGTCACTCTCTTAACTCTATTTTAGCACCTTATTTTTAATATTGTGATATTGAATCATTGCATCATTAAAATGAAAAATTTATATATATATATAAAATTTTCGATTTCCTGTTTGAAGAAATTAATTCGAAAGTCATTATCAGATCAGCATTATAATAAGAAATTACAACATTTTAGAAGCTGCATCAATTGCATAAATTATTAATGTTCAGTTTATTTTAAAAGAGTTTAAAAAAGCAAAAAACATAAAAAACAGATGTTATATAAAAAAAATTGCTGTTGATATATATATGAATATTGTTTTCAAGTTCTGTGTATTTTAGCACTATATTTTAACAAGAATTCAGCTTCATCTAATGGTTCAGTAGCAGATATCAGTATCTCTATTACACTATAAATTCATCAATACTCCTTCAACACTTTAAGCAAATAACTTTATTTATATATTTTACAGTTTCGAATCATGAGATTTGAACAATTCAGTCTATAATAAATATCAAATGCCTTCTGGCATTCATTGATTACTCTGGTTGGCGCAGGGTGGCAATACTGTATGGAGAGTTTTGCTTTGTCTATAATAAATAGTTGACTTACAATAAACTATGTTTGCATCTGTTAACACATCTCTTATTTTATATACAGCCAATGCAAACATTAGAAAAATGGAAATTGCCTCCACATCATGTTTCAACTAGAGCAGGGGTGGGCAATTGTTTTGGCTCAGAGGCCACAGAGGGCCACATTGTGAAAGCGAAGTTTAGCGGAGGGCCACACCTTTTCTCATGACGCAATTATCACACTGCTTTATTCCCTGTATTACCAAAGAAATATTTGTTTGTTCATTCTTCATTAAACACATGATATTCATCACTGATTTTACATTTTTTCAGAGGGTTCATGGTTTCACTAAAGTTGGAAATGTATATATTTGCTAATGCAAAGACAAAATTGAAAGTAACCAGATCAACTGAAAAAGCACTGCACATCATATCTACACTGCACATGTGTATTGATGTGGCCATCATAGTGGAAAATACGAGATGAATCTTCAGTCACACACAAAAAAGAAATCTCAGTTCAAGGCAGATTTTTCTGATTGTCTTGGAGGGCCGCATGTGGCCCCTGGGCCACTATTTGCCCACCCATGAACTAGAGCAATCTCCTTCAGATGGCTCTCTATACTCTTAAAATTGATTCTATTGTCAGAAAAATTTAAGAAAAAATGGTACACGGATTTACTCTAAACTTGGAATTTAAATAAGGCTTGGTTTCTCTGGCAAGTATGGGAATAAGATTGAAATTCAATCTCAAAACTGATTTAACGACAAAAATAGTAAAAGACAGCTTCCCATTTTATAACCAATTGTGAATAATAAATAGAAATCAAATAATTATAAATGTTTTAATAAACATAGCATTGAGATATAACTGACCAATTGTTTGTGAGAATATATACACATCCACATTTCATTATCAGAAAAAATGGGACTTCTCAAAGAAATCAAGCCTTATTTAAATCCCAGGCTTAGAGTAAAGCAATATAAGCTTGGGATTTAAATAAGGCTTGATTTGTTTGAGAGGTCCCATTTTTAATAATATGTGGATGTATATATATTTTCACAAACATTGGAAGTTGGTATCTCTTTCACTTAACATACTTTTAAGCAATGTGTTTATTAATATATATATATACACACAGAGAGACATAGAATATGTCTTTTAAGAGATGTTCTAAATAAATTGAAGAATAAGAAGTAGTAAGTGGTTGTATGCATAGCAAGATGTTAATTATTATCTAATTCATCAGACTGAGATGGCTTGGACTGTCAGAAGAAAATATTCAATGGCAAATGAGAGGATTCAAGATACAGATATCAGGAAGGATCTAAAAAACATGAAAACAAAAGAATTGAAATAAATTGTGCAAAATACGAAAGTGAAGGGAAATTCTTTTTGTATTAACATGAATATTTGGTAATCTTTAAGCAGAAGAAATATAATCATTTATTTCTATAATCACCCCCCTCTTCCACACAATCTAATTTTTCCATAAATAAAACAGTCTTATCATTTCAAAGTTGTTCTAGTTTTGGAGGAACAATTACAATGTCACGTTATATATGACTTGCTTTATTGATTATTACAATTACAATCCTTTGTGTATTTACATGCA
Source organism: Epiperipatus broadwayi (assembly GCA_028023455.1). Lineage (NCBI taxonomy): Eukaryota > Metazoa > Onychophora > Udeonychophora > Euonychophora > Peripatidae > Epiperipatus > Epiperipatus broadwayi. The sequence continues at coordinate 1,597 of JAQFVV010003181.1, read as the reverse complement.
CACATTTTTTTTTTCTATTAAAAATTTCAAACAATATGTAAAAATAAAAATTCTACCAATAAATAATCAGAATTAATTTTTATAAAGTTTGTTTTAATTTACATATGTATAAAATTATTACAAATATTTTGTACAAAAATTTCTTAATCCACCCAGATGAGGTCATAAAAGGTCAAGATCAATATTAAATATTCTAACGCTATGATCTGCTCCTCCACTAGCCAGCTGAATCACATTACTGATGGTATCACTGCCTACCATTCCAATTTTTTGTCGAAAACAAAGACGTTTAATTGTAAGATGGTGCCCAAAGCTGTATATTTTAATTAAAGAAAAAGATATATAGGCTTAAATTAAAAATATTTGAATAACTGCTCATATCTCTAAAGCAAACAATAAGAGTAAGCATGTGTACATATAAGTGTCAACAAATAATTGGTTATCATATGTAAATCACTTCCCACAAATCTTAGGCTTAAATAATCCAAAGGAAAATTAGCATTGTCTCAAAGCAACCATACAACGGAATTCCATTTATTACCTAATTGTAATGTTGCTTTGACAACAGATTATTGATATTCTAATGGGTATGTTTATGTAAGAGGATTATAGTGATATGGCATATATATAAACATACACTGTGTATGTATCTATACATGCAACTATTATTCAAAATAAAATTCTCAATTTTAATCTTTTATTCATAAATAAGAAATAAAACAATAGTGAATATTTATTCATTTGTTCCATTTCTACAAGTTTAAAAAAAAATCAAAAATCTAGCTTTAGTTCCCAACATCATAGACAAGCATTCTGTACAAATATGTATATAATCTAGATGCGTAATGACTTTTTACACGTGTATTTTAAATACATAAAAGGATACTTTGCACTGATGCTGCCTCCCAAGGACCAACAATCTTCGTCCTGATCTTTCTTATTGCACCATTTATATAAAATAATTAATCCATTATCTAAACCCACTGCTATGATGTACCTATAAATAATAAGAATGTTTTTTATGTCTTAAATCATTAATCAAATTAATATTATTAATTGCATGCGTTTCATAAATTGCTTTATGGTTAATTGTCAATAAATGCACAAGCAAGTTAAATTATATCCAATATATGATTACTTTAACAAATAATTTAGTAGAAAAATTATATGTAAACTACAAACATCTTTGTGTGTGTGTTTAATAAATGGTAAATGGATTTTAATGTATCTCTATTCATCATATAAGCTTTTAGACTTAGTTGGTATTCAATGTAAAATAATAGGCTAGTCCTCTCATACCAGATATGCTAAAGATTAAAATAGCTGCAACATATGCTAAAATAGCAATCGATAACTAATCATACTTTATATATCTTAAAACAAAATTGCTTGTTTTTAAAGTAAACATTTACTAATATGCACTACAGAATGTGTGTGTATATATATATCATTAGCAGCTATTATAAATGAGTACGATTATCCAAACGCCAGAAAATAAAAAAAGTAGTTCAAGACGAGGTTCACAGTGATTATACAAACCAACTCATGAAATCATATAACATGCATACCACGATGATCCTTTAGTCTGTTTATTTCA
>JAQFVV010003180.1:0-13670 GCA_028023455.1 Epiperipatus broadwayi | reverse complement strand
TGATACGATATATATATATATATATATATATATATATATATATATATATATATATATATATATATATATATATATTATTCAATGTTTTCACGGTTATATGATGTAGATAAAACAACATTTTTGGGTATGAACCATGTACTATTTTGCATTACAGTCTGATATTTTGATGGACTAGCAACTGCTATTATCAAGGTTAACTTTTGAAAATGTCCCTTCATTAGCATAAAAACTAAGTTTTTTAAAAAAAAATATGATAGGCAAAAACAAATCATCAAATTTCAAGTCAATAGCATATAAGGTTCACTAAATAAAATAAATCACTAGCAAACCATACTTCTCATATACATAAAAAAATTAAGAGAATTGCTATGTATTTATGAAACTATACCCTAAAGATCAAAAAATGTAAAACAATGCATTACTATTTCTATTAGAAGGTTAGTGTAGTTTAGAGAGATATAAGTTTTTGGCTTGTCCATCCATCAGCAGTTCAATATAGTTTATCATATTTCATTAATTTTCTAGATGTCAATTCAAATAATTTGACTTATTCATTAAGAGACAAATCTAGAAATAGTATATATGCAAGAAATAGACATGATCCATTCTGATAACACAATTAAAAAGACATCCCTAAATATATTGTTGGTTACACCCTATTCAGGTTATTATTGATGTCTTATATAAGTTTGTTCAATTCTCAACAGAAAATAGTAAATTATCATTTGGATGTGGGAGTTTTAGAGCTGCTGTTAGGATTTATAAAATTTAAGAAATATTATAATTTTACTAAACTCAGGTTTTAATAGAAATGTATAGCAAAAAAATAAGATATTTAACTAAGTTGCAATAATAAATCAAATACTATCCCAAAAATTACATTAATCATTGCTGCATGAGATGTTAATCTATTTAAATTGTAATTCCTCTATATTCTAATATATTTTTATCAGGTAGTAGCACTCATAGTTCACCGGTCATAGGGAAACTATATTTTCAAAATGAATATATGTTATGAAAAGTTCAAATTTTAAACTTTTATTATTCAAGCTTGTGTACTAAATTTATGCTAGGATAACTTTAATTTCTGCACTGCTGAAAAACCTTAGAATTATAAGCTATAACAAGTTATGTGATTGTCTATATATCATGTTAATTTGGTTATACAAGATATTAATTCTATTATTATGTATCTTCTCCTATTAAAATATCACTACCAAAGAATGCTTGTTTTTAAAAAAGAAAAACAACATTGGTTAAAGAAACAGAGAAATTATCAAAGAAGTAAGTAAAAAAAACTCAGACAATAAAAAAGACAGATATCCTAGAGAAAAGTAAAATGCATAAGATGCATGAAAAATTGAAGTAAAAATATTAAAACTGCATTGAGCCATAAAACAAAAATTATTTCATGATTTATGCAGAATCCTACTATAATAAGAATGAAAACTAGCTTATTGAATATGATGAATGGAGAATGCATTTTGTATTTTGTTCGCTAAGTCTTCTATTAAAATATATTCTCTGAAGTTGCTAATATTTTTATTAATATAGTGGTAATGCCATTTTTATTCATATATATATATATATTGTAAATATCAATAGGTCGATATTTATATTTTAAAAATTTGTTATTTGTTATTAAAAAAAAATCTCTTTAAGTTGAAGTTTATATATGAAATATTTAAATTTTTCTTTTATGTTTATTAAATATAGTTATTATTTGAAGTTATTATTTTATTTATATATATTGATAGTACATCATTATAAATATTTAATTATTGAAATAAATAAGGACATATAAATTGTTGATTAAAAAAAAGTATTTTATTTGCAATGATTACTAAATGTAATAAATAATTATTTATATATATTTTAAAAGATGTCAAATTTTCGATTTGATACTTTTTATATGTATACTTGATATTTTATTTTTATTTTGGTGTTAATTGTTGTAAAAGAGAACATATATATATAACATGAGTTTTAAAATAGCATCTGCTGGCATGAAACCACGCGACAATAATAAGGAAGCCATTATTAGGATTATTGCTTATTATAAATAGGATATAGAACAAACAACTGAAGGATAGAATTTTATTACATTTTATTTCTTTAAAGTTTACCATTTTAAAATACTGAAATAACGTATATATTTTGTAATAAACATATAAATTATGACGGGGTAATAAGGATATATCGCAGCTAGGGCTGCATCATCATCATCGCTTTCATATATTCTAAAGCAATTTTTCAATGGAACAACTAAAAATTTCAACGTATAAATTTCATCGCGTCTGGAATTAAAAGCTGGCATAGCTATCTTAAATGTCTTATCGTCAATTTAATTCTAATCCGGAAGTAATTGTAATTGAGGTACTGGATTTAACATTTTAATAAAATATGCATATAACCAAGAATTAATAATCTTCTTTAATGAAATCGTTTCGTCGTTCTTTTAATAGAATGCATTCTAAAAATAAAATAATAAAATATACAGATGAAAAAACTCATGGACTAAATTAATTCTTAAAAAGGACAATTAACTAAGTGAACTTTTAAAAAGGTATTTAATAATTTTATATATATATGTGTGATGTGTGGATATACATTTTTGAGATTGATATATATATATTTTTTTTTTGTTTATTTTATTTTTCATTGTAAAATGTAACGTTTGTGAATGATCAATTTAAGCGTCTTATTCTATTATAACATTAAACGTATAACAGATGATGTTTAAGATAAATATTTAAATAATTTTAAAATCTGAAAATATAATTTATAAGTTGAGGTACTATATATTAATTATTATCTTTATATTATAACTATTAGGCAGAAATATGTCTTTATATATTCATTGTTTATATTAATATTGAAACATTAATATTATTTAAAGTCAAACGATAACATAAAATAAAGATGTGCTATTTATTTTTATAAATAATGCCTTTGTAATTATTTAAAGATCTCATTGATTAGTATGATTTTAGATTTGTTTTATATAAAGCTAGCTGGGAGGGCAATTTAAACAATTTATTAAAATATAATTGGAACAAGTTTGTTTTTCTTCATTCTTTAATATAAATGGAATAACTCATATACATTCCATTATATTTAACTTGCTTAATTATGAGCTACCATATAGTTTCCATTGTATTATTTATATAACCGGGATAATTTTGTCTTTCTTCAATTTAAATGGAATATAGCAAGTACGATCCATTATATTTAACTTGCCCAATCGTAGGCTACCTTACGTTCCATTACATTTGGAGCATCCAAGTGAGGCTCTGAATTATAGGTTCCATTACAATATATATATATATATTACTTTGAAGTTATCTGTTATTCATTTTTCTCTACTATATTATGATTATCTATAGTGAAGACAACCCATTTATCAGCATACGTAAACTAATGTGAAAATCTATATTAAATTATTTATAATTGCATAAATGTAATTTATTTTCTATGTGGTCATAAGCTGTAAATTAATTTTAAAAGCAAGTTTAGATTTTCATAAGCATGGTTATTTTTACTGAAAAATATATTTCATTCGACGGATTTATTAAACTAAAGGTAATTTGAAACTACCTATATACATATCAATTTGGAAATTAATATAGAGATAAAAGACATTTTTAATTATAGATATTGCCTATAACAATGTTTAAAATGTTTAATATCAATTTAATTGTAGTGTGTGTTCTACGATTTTATTTTAAAATAGAAAGAAAATAATTATAGATATAGTTAATTTAATTTATGAGTTTTTGTCTAAGTAATTTATTATTTTCATGATATTTATCTTTATATATTACATAAAAATTTTTTATATTTTTTCGGTAGAAATAATAATAATCTTTAATTGAAAATTGAATTTATAAATAACATAATACTGTCTCCAATCTGCATTTGTTATATAAATTTTAATTGAGTGATAAAAGTTATTTATTAAGCTGGAATTCATTTTAAGCCTATACATACATAATGATCTTGTCCAAACTAAAATTTTATCAAGATCAGATTGAATATACAAAACCACTAACCAATGCAATGATAATGGAAGTAAATAAATAGCCAATAAAATAAGCAGGTCAATTGCAGAGTTAATACAGTGAATCTGATTGTTTCCAGCAGAGAAGAGGATTTTAATATATATATATATATATATATTAAAATCCTCTTCAGATTTCAATATATATATATATATATATATATATATATTGAAAAACATATGAGAGAGACAATGTCAAAGTAATATCATGTCATATAACAGTAACTTCATGGTCTACTATTGATAGAATGTAGTAAGACATGCTTAATCCTGCTGAAGAAAGCTGCTAGAAACCCACATCATCATATGTTCATATCAGGCAATCCACTCAAGAACTTGCAGGGTTTGAGTTTAAAAAATGAGTTTCAGTAGTTCTTCTCCATTAACTGGTATGCCGTTTTCAATTAATCTGTCATGATTTGCCAACCATAATGAAAATTAATACCTGTATATAAACTATTGCATATATAAAACTTGTTATTTTAAATATTTATATTATATATTTCAACATTTAGTTATTAAATCATGTGTTATTATTGATGGTTTGGTAATAGTACCAATATAAATAGAATAATCACATTGTTTCTTTGCTCTATAAGACTTCTATGTCATTTATTGCTATATTTTCTGTCCAAATAAAGTATTATTATTAGATAATTCATGAAATATGCAAAAAAAATATTTTCCATTAAAGTTTAGTAGCCAGTAATTATTATTCCTAATATCCTCAGGCTATAATTTTCATGCATATAATTAAGTCTTTAAATGTACTTGCTTTTAAAAACTTGTCTATTGACTCTTGTTTGATTATAACATTGGCATATTACTAGTGATAAAATATATAAATTTATCATTGAAAATGACAGCTTTATTTACATAGCAAGTATCTTTCATTGATAGATTTAAAAATTATAAAATTATAAAATATCAAATACCACACTACAGTTTTCTTTCATTTCATGATCTTATGAAAAAATAAATTGCAGTATCTAAATTAAATTCTCTTTGCCTGAAAATTATTTTCATACATCAACATTCTAGTTAGCTATATTTCTGCCACATAAACAGACAATCTGAATGGTATAGTAACTGAGACTAATTGTGCAAGGCAGGCCATCTTAAAAAGTTTTTACATCTTTCTGTAGTTTAAAAAAAGAAGGAAAGTTTATCCCTGACTAGGATTTCCCAAGGATACAATCTTTAGATAATAAATATTCTAGTCCAAATCTAATTTCAGAGCAACTCCTTATTGACTGTACTGCCTTATGCAAAATTACAACAATATTCTTATCTTCTAAACCTATCTCTATTTTTTGTACTAAACATTATGGATTTTTTATGCTTTACATATTTTTATGTGTTTACATTTAAGTATTTGCATTAAAAAAACAATTGGGAAAGAACGGAAATAAGGTTGCACAAATACACAATCTTATTGTCATCATTAATACTGGGGAAAAACTAATAACAAGACAAATTTATAATAGTAATGAAAATCTTTATATCAACTTATGTGAAGAGTGATAGTATATAAAAATAATGAAAATAAAAGCAATAAAAATAAAAAGAAGCTTGCGCAGGAAATGATACATGGTCTTTGATGAGTAAATAATTTATTCTACATGTAGCCGGAAATAAATTTATTTAGACATTTCTTATTCATTATTTAACGTTAACCTTCCTGCCTGAAGACCATTCTGTAAAACTTTATTTTTAAATGTTGTCTGTAATCTAATATATATATATATATATGTCAAATTTAAATATATATATAATTTTATTTGAAAGACATAATTCTAATGAATTATAAAAATTATCTTGTTAAATTATTGAATCATTATATATTTTTTTGAAAATCTTTTCTTAACCTTTAAATGTAAATGATTTTAATAAAAATACCAAGGCCATCTCCTATACATTTTTTAAATAAAGAAAATTGTACTTTTCCATTTCCTAATATGAATTATATGATGTATAATTTGTTTCTATTATAAATAATAATTATATTTTAGAGCAATATGCAATTAATGTTTATTACAATTTAATGTAATTTTAAAAATCGTAGAACTTAAAAAAAATGAAAAGAAAAAAAAAACTTTATTGAAAGTAGTCTGTTTTTATTATCCCTTTATTATACAGTCGTTGTTTTTTTTTTTGTTTTACATTTTAGAGAACTGGTTATATCAATTTATTACTTATTCTTTTATTTTTATATTAATGATCACATTTTAGGGTTATTCAACATTTTCTTCTATCCAATAACTTAGTCATATCATTATTTATCACTGAAATTATCTTTATTCAATTTTTTACAAAGTATAAAGATTATTGAAGGCAGAATTTTTTCTTTAGATAATGAAATTTTATGCAAATTTTTGAAATGTCTCTACTTCTATTGGATTAATAAAACAATTTTGAAAAAATAATTTAATACCACAAAGTACAAAGATTCATTCTAAAATTATCAAGACCAATCTCACATAAATTATTGTTGAAATTTATCATTGTCACCCAATAGCAGTTCCTCACACTGCCAGACTAATCAATATATATTTTAGCTATTTTTTAAAAAAAAATAACTACAGATGTTTTGATGAAAGAAAAGTGGTAGATAATTCACAGAATATTAAATAAACCTTTGCGCTAAAAATCTATTAAACTAAATATTTTATATTCTTTTAGAATCCATATTAATGAAAGTGAACTTAATGACCAGCTTTATCTTATTTCGATCTACTCACATAATTATATATTTACTTACTGATATATATATATATATATATATATATATATATATATATATATATATTTACATCATATAACCATGGGAACATTATATATATTAATTATTAATTTTAATATTCTTAAGGATAAATGATGAATTCATGCGATCATTTTCAGGATCTTCCATGTAATAAAAATATAATAGCTAAATAGCTAACTTTTCAGTACAATAACAGGTATTTTCTTTAGAGTTTTTTTTTCTCAAATCATAATAATATGCATAGTGAGATTTAAAATCAGTATTTTTTTCTTTTGTTATTTTCTTCTCATTCTCAAATTCTATTCGTTGAGAAGTTTTAAAAAATATTTTATTTTCCATCAAATATTGTTAATTTTCTTCAATTCACACTTTTCACTTACATTCTTAAGCTTTTTAAATATCTCTATAGCTTCTCTAAGCAGTCTCTGGTCATATTGTTCAATTTTTTTCAGAATATGTGTTTTATTAAAATAGATGTCATGGTTAGTTAATTTAATGTGTGAATAAATGGCTAATAAATTAGATTTGTCTCTAACTGTCAATATATGTTCTTCCTTTCTTATGATTATTATGTTTATAAACATAGGAAAGAAAGAAAAACACATTTTGCCAGTTAGAGAAAAATTTAATTCATCAGCCATTTATTAACACATTAAATCAACTAACTATGATATCAATTTTTATATAACACTAGCAAAAATTGAACAATATGACAATAATCTCAATACCTCACATTATCTATAATGGTTATGAATTGTAATTCTGCAAGTTATTTTTAATTCTAAAATTATGAGTGAAATAAAATTTCTAATTTTAATTTTAAATTACTCTAGGACAGATTATTCCACTAATGTAAGTAAAAAAAAATCATGTTTGAGAAGATACAAACTATTATGCATAATTATTAGATCACAGTCCTCAACATAAGTTAATAACTTATGCAACATATATTCTATTTTACAAATGTTTACTTTTGGACATTCACCATAAAATATCAACTCTATGCATGCAGTCTGAAATAAATATGAAAATGTTTAAAAAGAAATTCAAAGGAGGTTTGTTTAAATTTTATGAGTTGTTATTGATTTCTAATTTGTGAAATGCAGATCATAAAAATAATTTAAAGTTGACAAACATTTATATACTGTGCAGTAATTTAAAACTTTTTTAATTAATAAAAATCTGCAATATAGAAGCTGATGTTATTTATTGAGTTTAAATAGATGCTAAAATCATTTATCAACTGACTGCCAATATCAAATCTGTAATCAATTTAAATTTATGAAAATGATTTGAAGTAGATGTTCTGAGCTATTGATTAGAATGTCTTTAAATATTGAAATAAAAATACTACAATATAAAGAAAACTTAATATTTAAATACAAGTATATTGTCTATACTGAACTTAATGTAATTAGAAGGGATTTGAATTCAAACTTTGAAAGAACTGTTACAAATGATATCATGCACCATGAAATGTTTTTTTATCACTTCCACATAGTTACATTTTTATTAATTTTAAATTGCAATTAAACACATAATTTTTTTTTTAAGCTGAGTAACCCCCCCCCCCCCGCGCCTATCTATTTATAAGCATACAAACAATTTAAAATATTGCAAAGGAACCTGTAAGGAATAAGAATAAAAAAAACATAAGTTTTAATAACGAATTTAAAATACTATCTACACAGTTTTGTGTACTTATATTCTTATAATTGTCATATAAACAACAATATTTTTTTTAAAAAAAATGATATATTCATTTATATTTACTGAGAGTTTTAATAGTTTGAAACTACTGTTATTTAGGAAAAAAAATTCATCATTTTCATATTATGTTTTTCAATTTTAAATTAAATTAAAATATTAAAATATTTATTCCTCTCAGAATTATTAAATAATTATTTTTTACAGCTGACTACAGAATTTAACTATTTAAAAGCTTACAACAATTAAAAATGCTGTGTAAAGGTCCCTGATATATATATATATGCGTGTGTGTGGTTGTGTGTGTATTGTAACGGGATTTACCGTTTGAAGAGTTTGTAAAATTTGAAATAAAGTTTGTAAATTTATGAGTTTAAAACCGGCTTTACTGGTTTATTATCACTATTTTTATACACATATATTTTAACTTAATAATTCATAACTAATGGTTAATTATTTGACTTTATGACCCTGTAACTCAAGCAGATAAACAAATATGATTAATACTTAACATATTAATCATAGCCCTTATCAGACCAAGATTTCATAAAAATATTAAAACAACGGTCACTTTTCCATATCAAGGTCACTCTCTCTAGCTGCAAGAAGCTTGAAACATCTCATAGGGACATTTATAACGGATTTAAACCCTATGTGCGCCATCCAGTAATTAGACTGGACCCCAAGAGATGACATTATCATGTTTCAAATGCTTGACCTATAACTAGCTATTAAAAACATGAGATTGGTATCACAGAATATTTAAATAAAATTGTCTATTTACTCATAGGTAAAATGAGAGAAAGAGAAATATTAACAATACTGATAATTTATAATACATTTATTAAATAATATAACAAAAGTAATTGACTGCATTATCCTGCATGTTTTGATGCTATGATATACAATAGATTCTGGAAGGCAAAAGTCTGGATTGTGAACCAGCTTTATATATAATTATCATATTAAGTGCTTAAATTTTTTTATGGGATCGCAGTAATAAACGTTTTTTTTTTTTTTTTCACATGACGAATTGTTTAAAGCTATTAAGGAATAGCCCATATATCAGAAATTTAAAAAAAAATAAAAAATACATCTATCTTTAAATATATATATCTGATACTTGGTTTAGCTTATTAGATTTCAAAGGAAATCATTAATGTATAACCTGGAAAAAGAAAAAAAACGGTAAAATTTATTTTCGATTTAAAAATAAAAAAGATTGATAGTTGAAAAATATAACAAATGTGATTAATTAAAAATAATATTTATTTAATATTTTAGTCACTACATATTATTAAACATGATTGAACAAATGTTCTCTATAGAATTTTTTTTAAAATCCAAAATATTAATTCACTGATCATTAAATATTTATTAAAAATAAATCTCTTTTGGATTATAAAAAAAAAAAGACTTATACTCTGGAGAAATCTAAGTATTAAAATTATGCATTAAGTATTAATAAACCAGTTTCTATTCAAATTATATTAAAGGTAATGAAATTAAATCAAAAAATTAAAGTTTTAGTTCTAAAACATAACTTTAATATATCAAGATTATTACTGATAATGATAGTGTTATTATTTCCAGATTATAGATACTAGGTAAAACAATTATCTATTGTAATTTTTTATTCATTTCAGATTAGTCAGACAATAAAAAGAATCTCATTAAATCATGAATAATGATGCCCAGCATTATATATTTTTTTTTTTATATATATATATATATATATATATATATATATATATATATAATCTTATATAAGTATTAGTAAATATAATAATCAAAAATTTTGAAAAGTACAAAAAATATAATCGTCACTTAGGAGCGGCTTCCACTATCCTTGAAACTTTGTTAACTAATAGTTTGAAAGGTTAGCCTTCCCATAATTTTGTGATCTTAACGTTTGCTGTTGACATATTGATTAAGTATTGCTTGTATTTATATATTAACATAGCTTCCTTTATTTTCTTTTTTTTTGTTGTTATTTCTTCAATTTACAATATTTTTAAGTTATTATAACTGAAATTAAAAGCATATGTACATAATTTATTATGGTCATAAAAAACTGAAGCTGATACATTATTATTACTTTTTGCAATTTTGTTTTGTATCTTGAATCCTTTTTAATAAAGGCAAGTGCTTTTTAGTTTTTTTCTCCAATGTACATCTCAATTCCCCTATATATCCACAATCACATCTACATATCCATCCATAAATGATGCAATTTTTATTTATAAATGAGGTTTTATTTTTAGAGTTATTAATTTATTTAATGTAGGAGGTGCATAAAATGTGATGCCACATATACCTTTATAAATTTTCCTTATGAAATTTGCTTGTTGTTTCAAAATATATGGTATTGATATCCAAATTTTTTTATTAGTAATAAGTTTGATTCTTCCACTAATAAAAAAAAAATTGAATATCAATACCATATATTTTGAATCAACAAGCAAATATATGTGACATTGCATTTTACGCACTTCCTACATTAAATAAATGAATAAATAACTCTAAAAAGATAAAACCTCATTTATAAATAAAAATTGCATCATTTATGAATGGATATGTTCGGTGTTGTAGTGGTATATATAGGAGAATCAAGATGTACATGTAGAAAATAACTAAAAAGCACTTGCTTTTATTAAACAAAATTGCAAAGGTACTAATAATATATCAGCTTCCATTTCTTATGACCATAATAAATCATGTATATATGATTTTAATTTCAATCATAATAAAGTAAAATATTGTAAATTGAAAGAGATAACAAAAAAGGAAAATAAAGGGAGTTATGCTAACACATAAATATAAGCAAGATTTAATCAATAGGCAGGCATCAAACATTAAGATGACAGAATTATGAAATGGTTAACCTTTCAAAGTATTAATTGACAAACACTATGAGGATAGTTGAAAAAGCTCCTAAGTCATAATTATATTTTGAGTACTTTTCAAAATTTTTGATTACAATATTTACTAGTATTTAATTATAAAATTCCTTATATTGCTTTGAAGAAATACTGACATTGATTTATAATATTATATATTATAACAGTTCATGGAACGTCCCTACCTAATTTGCTGTACAAGGTATCACTAGGCTATTTAAACCTAGAAAATTTATATAGTAGGCAGAGGTTACTTTTTTATCGAACCAAAAGCATCAGTCACTAGGTCAGGGAGAACCTGAGCTTAAAATATCATACTGTATATTCAAATTTCTAATTCTTAATTTGAAATATTAATAAAATATATAAAATATGTTACTGCCAGAATTAATTCATTAAAACATTTTATTATAATGCACACATATTAAAAGGAAAATTCTGAAAATTAAATTAACTAATGAATATATTTTATTTAAATCATGTGCACAGATGGAAGCATTTAATAGAGTTAAATACAATTTTAAAATTTTAATAAGCATGAATATGCTACATAGATTATGCATATAACCAACCTAATACATTTTAATCTTAGGGTAAAAATCTTACATTCAAACCAATTCTAGATTACTGATATACCGATGTGATCAATGCAAAAATAAAATTACTAGCATAACACAACCATGCTAACAGGAATTTACATCTGTAGCATAATAACATTAAAGAAATAATGAAACATAGTGGGGAAAAAATAAGCATCTTCCCCATAATCATTAATAAACCTCACCAACATACAAGAATGATCCACTGCCCAATTGGTGATGCAAGAATGAAATTATTTGAAATATATATACAAAATATCTGTAAATTTGGGATGGTGATTTTTTTCTGGCTTACTGTTCCAATCCAGAGTAAGAAAATCAGTAGTGTAAAAAAAATACTCTATGACATTGACAAACATGATTGGCTTCACTTTTGGCCATATCTTCAGGTGAGCATTATGCCCTGCATGCTAACATGGTACAAGGGAATGAGTACCCAATGCATCTACTCAAATTACATTGACATAAAACATCCACACATCTATCCACCAGCACCAATTTAACTATAAAACAATTAGTCCAAAATTAGCACACCTTAAACTAATAATCTTATGAATCTTTGCAGCCATTTATGTCTATTTTAAACTATTAATTTAAAAGAAAATTATGAGAATGGAAATGATAATAACTAGCAAACATATTAAAAGAAAATATGACAAATAATTTAAGTTTCTACTTAATCAGATAAGAGACTTTATGGGTTAGGTACCATTTATATATAAGTATGTATTTGAAAAAAATTCTTAGACTATTAAAATATTTGAAAAAGTTTTTAGCTTATTAAAGTTCATACTTTCTGTGGCTATAAGTTTATATTAGAAGTCCATTTTGGTGATCCATGATGCAAGGTAGAATACAAAGTTCTTTCCATTTTATATTCTTCTAGGTAGGGACAAGTTCATTGCTGGACAGTTTCCCAGAACCATCATACTTTGGAGACCACCACAGCTGGTGCAATCATAGGAAATGTGAATTATTGCTGACCCATACATTTTAGTAACCTACATTACACTTATAAATATATTTAAAGAGCAATCCAAAATCTGAATAGCAACTTCACAGTTTTCTTTTATATCTTTATGAATTCTTATCAGCAATTTCCAGAATTGATTTTGCCTGGCTTGACTTTTTTCTGTGGACTATGGATTTATTTCCATCGCTATTGGTCAGCATTCTTTACAGCAGGAACTAAAAAAATTATCATTAGTATTTTTTTTTAATTTATCTGTTATCTGACTTCATTCCCAAGGGCTTGTTTGCTTTTACATCAATATAGAAAATCATTTCCATTCTACAATTAAAAATAACTAATTAATAGCATTTTTTTAAAAAAATTATTTTATATTAAAACAACCTTGTTTTTAGATTTTAAACTTTAAAGAATTATATAATTAGTTTGCCATTTGTGCATTATATATATATATTAATTTAAATAAAATTATTAAATTCTCTCTCTCTCTCTCTCTCTCTATATATATATATATATATATATATATATATATATATATATATATATATATATATATACATATATATATATACACTTGAGGTGGTTTTTTTATATTTTTCCATTTTTATTTGAAAGAAATGTAGCAGCATATACTTATTACATTACAATATATATTTATATTGTAACAGGA
>JAQFVV010003179.1:0-13701 GCA_028023455.1 Epiperipatus broadwayi | reverse complement strand
CATGTATATATATATATATATTGTAACCGGTCCTTTTTCAACCGATCGTATAGGATTGAGAGCTCCGAAATAAACATGATATAGCGTAAAGCTTTATTTATTTTCTTACATCGATAGTTGTTCATTATCAATACAAGGGGGCGCCAGATACGATGATTTAATTTACAATTTAATTTCTCGCATCACCTTACGTCATATCAAAAATGATTTCGAAGTCTTATCCTGCCCATAAGCTCAAACTCCCAGCATGGACCAATAAGGGTCACTCAGGGTCGCGATGAAATTGTTTCAATAATATCATTTTGGTAAAAGAATGCAATAATAACCAATGGAGAGAGAGTTTGGTTGATTTATAGATCGGTCCAAATATTGGATCGGGTCATTGGTTATTTGGTGACTAATACGAATGCTTGACTTACGCATCCTTAAATTAGAAGCTTATAATATCATCCCCCCGTTATCTTACAGTCCAACAGAATTACTCATACTAGCTTTATTGACATTATTTATATTTATTAATAATAGACCCTCCCAACTCTTAAGTCTATCTTAACTACATAGTAAATAAACATCGTGACTTACGGCACGATGAAGCTTAACGAAATAAACAAAATAAAGATAAGAAAGACAAATTTAAAAGTAAACATAATTAATTGCGTGAATAAATTTTACTTATAATACTTAAATATATTTTTATAATTATAGAGAATGATTTGAGGAATGCTCGACTTGTTTAAATAATAATGGAATTTATTGAATATAAAAAAATGAAACATTAGTTGATAAATTTATTTGCACACACATACACGCATTCTTGCACTCGCACAGAAAAGAACATATTAAGCATAATAAGCATGGATGATATAATATATTTTCTTCTTTTACAATTGAAGTTAGGTGTGTGTTATAATTTCGTTGCGAAAAGCAAACAATAGTTCTGATCAAAGTTCATAATAGGAAAAGTCCTAAGATTTAAATATGAGGAATTATATAACGTCTGATATTTATTTACGGAAGTTGAGGTTAAAAATATTAATATTCAAATATGAGGATTATGGATCATTTTATATTTAAATTTACGAAATATGAATTTAATTATTTATGAGATTGCCTTTTAAAGTATACTTAAAGAATGAATGGGAGCATAAAAGAAATAAAATATTTACCTAGGATTTTGCGTAATCTTCTGCTGCTTCTAATTTGATGAGGGTTCGAACCAGTTGGATACTGTTTCCATAATAAATGGTTATTTATTTTATATAATTTCAGCATAGTATATTTGGATGACTCTTGTAAGTTAGACGGGACAATGTCATTGGACTGATTGGAGTACGATGTTTGGATGACACTGTGGTTGATTATTCATAGCGGTGGAGATGTTCTGGCGGCGGAGCGTCGATCAATCACTGAGGGGTTTCTTAGCCCATCATGATTATCGACGCTCTAAAGGTTAATTTCGCAGTGGTCATATTGGATAACAAACAAAATAACAGTTGTAGCTTCTGGAAAATTTTAATAAAAAAACTATAAGCAAAACAAAACAAAGAATGTAAAACTGTAATCAAGGTTTTTCTTTTCAATCAAGGATGAAGACAAAGACTAAGACTCATATTTATATGGGTTGGCTATTATCTGAGGATCCAATCGACACCCAGAGTTCAATATTCTCTGAGTTGTCGTTGGGGTCCGTGTCCAATGTTCATTCAATCCGTATGCTTGAGGCAATCTTAGGTTTAGGCAATCTCATATAGCAATCTCAGTTAAAAATTTATACTTATTCATACCTTTGATGCATACGTGCGTGTGTGTTTTAAGAGAACAATACAATCTTACATTAGTTTAAAAGTCGAGCATTTAATCTCAAAATCACCTCTATAAGCTTTTAACTTTTGCTATAGTTATAATTTAAAATAAACCCCTTTTTAATTACCCCCGCGGCATATACAAGTAGAATTATTTATTGAGATTTAGAATGGAAATTACTTATTGAGATTTAATGGCATATTAGTAATATTTTAATATTTTTATTTATTAGAGGATATTATTACAATAAATTATATGAAAGCCTTAAATTATTTAATTAGAATTATTAACATTTTATTATCTATTTAATCAGAAATATTAGCATTTTATTTTATATTATATTCTATAAAGTATTGAAAAAAATATATTTACAATTTATCATAAATTGAAAGTAAATAAATATAGAGTATTTACACTGCTTGTGTGTGTGGGTATATACATGTACTGACTTTGTCTCGGTACAATATATATATATATATATATATATATATATAAAAATATGATGGATATATATATATATATATATATATATGTATTGATATTTAAAAGGGAATAAAAACTTTAACTATTGGAAAAGAATATTTTGATGATACTTCAAAGGTAAAGACAGCTATCAGATAAAAAGAGTTGTGCTAAAAAATTACATTGTGCTGATGATAGTGAGAGGGAAGATGATGCTAGTATTGTGAGAAAGACTTCAGCAATCCACATATCTAGGGGATCTATGATTGAAATTGAGCACACTCCCCAGGCACAGCTGTTACATCAGATGTTACCTCAATCTCAGACAGCACTCTGTGATGAGAAAGACTCATGTACCTGAAAGCATTACTGGCTACAAGAAGTGGTGATGTCATGAGTTAAATATTCCAAATATTCAGAAGCAGCATGAAAACAACAATATACAAGTACATCAGCAGCATAGAAAACAAATTAGACAGTTGCATTGGCAGCATGGAAGCAAAATTAGTCAATTGCTTTAGCAGCATAAAAACCTTATGGGATGAGATGAATGATAGCATGAGAAGGATGTCAGAAATCTAATAAGCATTGGCCAAGGCAATTCTGGAGAAAGTGGTGGGGAATGTGGCTGAGATTCACAATCAGATTCACTGAATGGGTGAAGCTATCAATTAGAGATATACCATGATTAAACCCCAGATATGCCTGAAGATGCTGACCATTGGACTGCAGCAGACTGAACTGAATCAAAAAACCCAAAATAGTGAGGAAAACAGAATGACATGACCAGCAATATTAAATGCACTGAAGGGCACCACACTATCACACAGCAAAGTTATGTCATAGAGAATTGTCACACCATTGTTGAAGCAGTTAAACCAAATCTAGAAAAACCAGGAAAAGGAATAAAAATGGGTGAAGCAGAAAGTCTTCATCATGCAAACTAGTTAGCAACATTGGAAAAGAACCAATGCAGTCCACAAGTAGAGAGCTCAGATCACTCAATGAATCTATATATGGATAATATGGAATTTCAAATTAGATTATAAATCTCAGGAGTTGAGAGTAGCACATTCAAATGATACTCTTGAATTTTCAGTGAACTTAGCTCACATAATTTTTAAATAAATCAAAAATCAAATAATAAACCCATGAGAGTCAAGATGATCCCAAATTTAAAAGACATCATGGAAGAATACAAGAAAGAGAGTGCAATAAACCAATTGGTTGTATATTTGAAATCATCCTGTCACATTCATATATACCATCAAAGCAGAGTTAAAATGTTTTCCAGACATAATGCTGATGAGCCATGCGACATCCATCAAAATGAAACATTACTAACTGGGACAGCTTCCACAAGAGAGATGTGTCAATATAGAAGAAAGTTTAATTTTGAAGGCATGAATGAAGTCAATGGACCTGATATTTTTAAAAATACATTAGGGCATTTGAAATTTTCTTCATAACCAAGTGGATGAATGCAGAAAATTATGGGGGA
Source organism: Epiperipatus broadwayi (assembly GCA_028023455.1). Lineage (NCBI taxonomy): Eukaryota > Metazoa > Onychophora > Udeonychophora > Euonychophora > Peripatidae > Epiperipatus > Epiperipatus broadwayi. The sequence continues at coordinate 9,935 of JAQFVV010003179.1, read as the reverse complement.
GATGATCCAAATAAAAGTAGTTGTGTGATTATGATAATGGATAAAGAGGTTGATCAAAATGTAGAAAACCATTGGGAGATGACCCAAATAAAAGTAGGTGTGAAATCATGATAGTGGATAACACACTACCAATGAAGAAGCAAAAAGGTCCTCAGTTCCATAAGTTGTGCAACACTTATGAAAATCGTATTTTATATTGGACTATTTCCATAATCTAATATGTGTGTTGAATGTCTTTAGAAAAATGTAGCTTATTTAAGTATTCCAAATACATTTAACTGTCAGTAATACCACATCAAACAAGTTAGTATATGCATATTTTGAGAAGCATTAGTATTCCCTCTTCTTCAGTTGTTGCTGATCTAACCAGTGACAGTACTAGCATGGGATTTGAACCTGGTCACATAGATTCTTGAATATTGAATTTTAAGGTACTGCTCTAACTATCTGACCCATCCTGTCAAAGGCATCAGTTTGTAGAAATGGCATATACGTATCTATGAGGTTCCTCCTGATTTCTTCACTTTTTCCTAAGTGCAAAATTGATTAGTAGTTTTCATACATTATGCATACTCACACTAAGTTGGCTTATGGAATTTTTTGCCATTGTCATGTGAGCAGCTTCTTTAAATTTTGTTCTTTGTACCTTTTTTTCTCTATCCAATATTTTTTTTATTTTCCCAATTGAACACATATATTTATTGGCACATATATGTTCTACTACCAAAGACACATCTGTTATTACTAACAGTTGAATGTATATGGAATATTTACATAAAAATTAAATTTTTCTAAAGACATTCAATACACATATTAAATGATAAAAACAGTCCAATATAAAAATACAACTGGAAAACCATCATCATAAACCTTCAGAAAAACCAATTATGAAGGTCCTTTCACCTTCATTAGGCATAGACATGCTAGTGCATAAAAAGGCAATGTAGGGATGGATCTCCACAATATTGATCTGGAATGTTAAAACAAAACCAAATGCACAGGACCAAAAGAATAAATATAGATATAATATTTTATAAGAGGAAAAAAAACCTATGTACATAAATGCACAATTGATGTTGCTACAGACACACAAAAAGGACATTTGAAAGCAAGTAGGGAATAGATATATTTAACCATAACTTATAGTTACCCAACCAAGTATAGGACATATAATTTTAAAAAGCTGAGATAAAAAATGCCAGTTGTCTAAAAATGAATGCTAATCTCATTTAGCTTTTTTTAGCATAGTTAAAATGAAAGTACCCAAATAAATGTATAAAACTTGAGAGAAGAAATAAAAATGAAGAAGGGAATGCTCACAACTTCAAAATAGAGGACAAAGTATTCATCAAAACACCCCATATAAGTAATCCACTAAAGAATAAATATTAGAAGTTTTGTAAACAGTGTGAGGTCCAAATGTATTTTTGATAGAGATATGAAAGGAAGTTAAAGAGATGTATAACTCCCTAATCTTAAAACCATATATTGGTCAATCATAGTGATAACAGAGATAATGTGCTGAATTGATAAGTAAGTTAAATAGCAGGTGGGATTTTTGGTTAAAGTGAGAAAAAAAGGGTGAGCTAACAAAAATGGGTTCATTAATTTAAGATGAGAGTGTGCCCAGGTGATTGAAAAAGCAATTACTGGGACACTTAGAATCAACCAAGACTTAGGACCTGATAAATACAGAGTGATGGACACCCCAATATTTAGTTAGTCCTTAGAAAAATTATGTAAGCATTGAAAGGAGCAGGATTAAGGCTTCAAAGTTGACTATGTGCCTTCTATAATAAAGAGACACATAACTGGTCAATCTCATAATAGTTCACGATTATGTTAATAATAATAATAAAAAACAAAAAATAAAGAGACCCATATAAAAATCTGATTTCACTATGGGGTTAGAGATAAAGCTAGAGATTGTAAAAGAATTTAAAATATGGTTGCGAAAACAACAGAAGTTTAAGTAAATATGCTTTACAACCCTCTTTTAAATGTATGTAAATAAATCATTTTTTATAGCGCGATGTTTATAAACTGTAATATTTAACACAGCATTACCCTGTTGCACATGCGCTTTGAAGATTTTAACTATAAATGAATGAAGACTAACACTCAACCACATGATAAAGTCTTTGGAAAAGACAAAAAAAGAAAGGGAAAAAAAAGATCTTGAATGATCCAAAGCAAAAAAAACCTTAGACAATAGTTTAGTGTTCGAATTTTATTTGTAACATAAAATTTAACACTGTAATAGTAGGGGAAATTACAATCTGATTCAAACCCACTCTTGTATGTCCACAGTATTAGATTAAACCCATAAAAAAAATAAAACTAAAATTATAGGTTAGGTATGTGATATCATTTTTCTATATGCAAACTTACACATAAACATACACACTTGAAGTTTGTTTTAATAAGTACCAAACCAAAATAGTGTTAAAATGAAGTAATTGCTCCTTATTAATGAAAAATAAAGGCTTAATCTTAGAAACCTTTCATATATATATATATATATATATATATATATATATATATATATATATATATATATATATATATATATATATATATATATATATATATATATATATATGTATACCATTAATGACACTTTTTTGTTAATGTGTAAATATCATGATATAAAATAGTAACTTGAAGATGTGGTGATGACCCGAGGTTGAGTCAATATCTAAGCAACCAAATGTTGGTAAATGAGAATAAAATTTTAGGATTGTACCAGTCAGTTCACATACTCACTCAACTCAATCTAGAATCTCAACACAAGTACCTTGAGGCCAATCATGTGCAAGATAAATATATCAGAAACACTCATGAACTCTGCCCTGTGTGCCTAGATTTCAGATTCAATTACTTATGAGCAGCAACTTTGAGGATACTAGAATGTTTAATTTATCATAGGCTGACATCACACAATGGAGAAACAAAGTGACTCAGGGGAAAATCATGGCAGGTGTGTGTATACATTGATGTAGACAAGCACATATGCTTAACTTTAGTTGCATTTTATAACTCTACAAATTATGCCATTTATACTTTAATAACTATTTTAAAATTTAATTAAGTCAGCTAAATAAAAAAAAACTAGCAATGATCAGAGTTGTTAGATTTTAAGATTATATTTAATAATGTACATAAATAGAAATCAGAAATTTATACATTGGAATTATACAAAACAGCTATTAGCCACACAATATAACTTATAATATGAGACTAATAGCTGTTTAATATAATTCCAATATATAAATTTCTGATTTCTATTTATGTTTATTATTACATATAATTTTAAAATCAAAGTTATATTGGGCTTATTCACACTTTTAAAATAGGTATTTACAGATAAGTTTAAATTATTAATACTTTTGATGTGGCATTATGATATTTCAATAATTGATCTAGTGCAATTATATAGTGTACAATATGGTAACTTGCCCAATTACAGAAGAGAAACACAATCTTGACTAATCCCAGGAGGTTACATAATTGTCAGCTAACTAACCAATCAAGTTATCATAAGTTTATTATATATGGAAATATATTTAATAAAGATTTATTTACTTTATTTGCATGATTAATGTATGTATGAGTATTTCTATAAATTATTATATCTAAAGTCATTAAGTGACACATTAATTAAAATTACTTAATTTGTGAAATATGTTTAGTTAGACCATAACATCAGATATATAGATATTTATGGGTTTAAGTTTTTTAAAGGAGGAATATAATATAATTAAATGACTGAATAAGATATGTGGATCCACATCTTGGAAGTGCTTTATTATTTGGAAATAAGAAGAATGTGTCAACTTTCCACACCCACATTTTATGGAATTGGTTTCTTGGAGTTAAGGTTTCTCAGACAAATTTGCAATGGTTTGCACGTTTTTGGAATTATTACATTCATTGCTCTCATTATATAAGTTGAAGATCCAGGATTATTCATTGCCCTGAGTATGACCTAAAACCAAGATAAGATAATGCAGATGTTCTGATGCACAATTTCTATATAAAACTTAAAAGGAATAATAGCCTATGCTAACAATATGTTGGATGGACTAATAACTAGTCGAAATATATAGAACTAAGCTTATAAACAATATTAATAACATCAATGATAATGGTATGATTGCATTCACTAAACGTAATTGAAAAGGTATTATTAGAAAATATATTTTTTAAGTTTTAACATAAACTAAAGTTCTAATCCTCTCCCCCCTTTTCATTACATTTCTTCAATAAAACTCCACATACATTTAACATAATATAAAATTAAATCCAAGGTGTGCTTTAATAAAAGTATACATATGTGTTTAAATGGGTGAGGATAAAGAAATATAAAAGTGATACATATAATTAATAGATTTGTTTTGAATTATTATTGTACTAGTAAAATAGGTTAACAATTGCATAACTTATAAACTAATCAAAGGTGGAACTTTATTTTACCCCTCTGTTGTTTATGCAAAAAGTATAGTGATTACAAAACATTTACAAATCTTTGCTCAACCTAACAAGTGTTTATAGTTTTAAAAGTAAAAACAAATTAATTAATAAATTGATGCTCCCCTCTAATGACAAGGAGTTAAGGTAAATAACTATGATGGCAAAGGTGGGAATCTATTGAGATATTATTTAACATTTAAAATATAGATATTAGATAAAGTATTGGGAAAATAATTGATGCATCAAATTAAAAATGAAATAAATTATGAGGCTAAACGAAAATAGTTATAGAATAAAATACAGAATCACTTATATTAGAAGATTAAATATTAAAGATTTATAAAATTGATTATAGCTTGTGTTACAGAGTTCACAAGTCATTAATATTAAATTCTTAAACATTTAAGAATTAATTAGAAGAAAGTTAAGAATTGTTAATGGTGGCACATCAATGGCATTACTTTTTGGAAGCAGATAACACACCTCAAGGTTAGTTTTTGTTGCATAGCATCAAGTTCACAGATGTTTAGCTTTAAGTGGCAGACTTTCATAATCTGGATTAGGTATGGCCAGGAGAAGGTGCATCTTTCCCACTACTCAATGGTGGTCATGGTGAAATTTTGAGTGACGTGGATTCGTTTATTGATGCTTTACAAATTTGAGTACTCTTCCTTGGTGCCTAAAATCAGGCCCTATTTATATGATTTTTGTTTGTCTCAAGAATGCTTTTAAGCTCCATAACTGAAGTCTATAATATTCTGCTACAGCTCAACTTTTAATAACAATTTTTTCTGTTGTTATTAAGGTAGTATAAAACAATGTAATCGGGTTGGTATATTTCTGAAATAATTGTTCTAAATCTATTTCTAGCACAGAAATAGATTTTACTAGACAATAAATTTCATTAAGGAAATTGATTTGACTTTTTCAAAGAAAAAATAATTCCAGTCATACTAATGGATTTTAGTTTGGAATGCTTCTAGAAGCTGCCAAGCCGATTGCATCATCATGACTGGCATTACATAAATACATATTTTAATTTAATATAATTTAAATATACGTTTTAATACAAAATATATGAAGATAAATATTGATTTATACACAATTGTCCATCACCTTTAATATACGGCCACATACAACAAAATAAAATCTATAAATTGTATCATTTATTTATTTTCGTTAAGAGATTATTAAATCTCTCGTTAACAGTTTTATTTTAAAAGAAAATTTAAGAGAAAATGAATTGCATAAGTGCATATTTAAGCATATCACTGGGATTTGAATTCGGTTTCATGGTAAGATATTGGATAGGACTGTGAAATGTAATCTGAATCTCAGATTAACTGCTTCATTATCTAATTTTATTACAGATAAAATAACAACCATTAATTCACACAACAATAGGCACCTACAGTGATAGAAAAAAAAAATGGAAAATGCAAGTTTTCTGGACAATGGATGTTAAGCCCCAGTATAAATACAAACCCAATCTATTTCTATTCTCTTTTATATTTCATCAACTGCAACCAGCAAATAGCTTAATATCAAACATTAAAACAAAGGATAAAATGGACAATGTGTTTGAATATAGCATCTGTTCTATATAAGATTTTAAAGCACTGAATGTTAAAACAAATTGTCATCAACATTTAACAAAGCAAAAATCAATGAACTTGAGCAGCATAGTATAAGAATTAAAATAATTTTATAGCAATAACCGAAACCAGAAGACTGTGAAATTAAACAAAAAAAAAAATGTTATATAGCCAGCATATACTGATAAATTATGAAATAAAACTCTTTTTTGCATAATTTTTTTAAATCACTAAACAATGCATATGGCTAGATAAGTGTGCTATAGGACCAGGAAGCTATCCTAATTGCCATAGAGTGTGATTGCTCTAACTTGCTCATATAAATAATGCCTAGAAAAATGCTCAATGCCTAATCTGAAGTGTCTGAGTGGAGCTTGAAAAGGAGTGACATCCAAAATAGAAACAACATTGTCCAAACATTCCCAGAGGATCTGGCAAATGATGAAAGAGGTATCAGAATGGACTGTATCTATGAAAGACACTAATGTTTAAATTATAGACTCTAATCAGGAACATTTGAAGAAAATCCAAAATCTTCATATTACATTTGTAAAATTCTACTTTTATTATTCTCACACTTGGAAGTTTCAGCATGTTTGCAATTGGGAGAGTCCATTCCATAAGAAGCAATGTGGAACAGGGGGAAGATTTATTAAGTTAAAAATTGGTTTCATAAATAAAATTTAGGTTGATTCCCTCCATAGGGCTTTGCATTTGGCTATAATCATCACTTAATATGGATGAGATAAGAATTTGTGATGCTCTTTAATATTAATTTGCACTCACTAGTAAAGATCAGAGTTTATGTTGTTTGTTTATTTGTTTATGTTTAACTAACAATCATTACATTTAATTTATTTGCTATGAATGACTAATATTCTCATGTGAATATAGTTTTTCTATCTAATTCAGTGGGGGTGGGGTGGATTTCCAAAGAAGACCTCTCCAGCAGAAATTGTATCATGGAACTATTGGAAATACGGTGATATAATCCTTTAAATAGTTAGTTAACTTCACGATCATTATGTCAATGAAACAATATTTTTTCTTTTATTTTTTTTTTTTTTGTATCTTAGTTAAATTTATTGACTTTGTAAGTAGAGAATATCTATTAATGCTTGTCTACCAGGGACATGGTTTGGTATAATGAATAATTTAGTTATTGAAATGGTAGAGATGCATATGGGACACATATAAGCATGTTTTGCTATGTGAATGAAATTTAAATTTTTATCTGTTATTAATAAAATTTGTTAATGTGTTTTAAATCAAATTGGTCACTAGGTTATCAAACTCATTTATACTCTCAATCATTAATTTAGTTGATTAAATATATATATATATATTGAAACAGACAGATCGAAGAACCGATCTTAGTTTCATGTGTTTAAGTACGGTAATTCGAACTACTATTCGCCCGCAATGGGATTTTTCCATTTCAAGTCACAAAAATTGAGCTATATATATTTTATGTTTTGTAAATAAATATGTAAAGATTCCGTGCATAAATGTCACAAATCATGAAATAATATTCGTGTGTGCGTGGTTTGTGAATTTATATCAGCTTAATTTAAAAGTTTCATTGCGGGTGTATTTGCTTAAATTTTAGCCTTTTAGAATTATACAAAGTCGTTTAAAAATACTGATCAAAAGTCACATTCCTTTGACCAGTGATTTAATTAAAATCTGTATTGTACAAATGTATAGAGTAATTGAGTTGTATTCCAAATTAGATAAGGAATTTATATTGTAATTACTTTGTCAATTTAAAATTGCGTATTAAAGTTAAAGATAGCTGAAAACGGAACAATGGAAATGGATAATTGATATTGTATGGTCAAGCTGGATTGCTGGAGGCTGGAGAAAAGTAGGCAGAGCCTAAAACAAAAACCAGACAGAAAGGTCAACCGTGGCCATCTTAAAAAAAAACTAACATTCTAACTTTTGACGTGGCTGGGAGTAGATCGTCTCAAAAAACAGCAAAGCAGTTGCTAGAGAAATCTCTCCAACTTTTGTTAAGAAGTCCACCAGTAAACCGTAATGTCGATGGGCTAAGTGCCAGGAGCTGATCTCTGTCCCGCCAATTTGAATCTTTGTGCTGCTGACTGATCATGTTTTATGTGCTTCACAATTTCCAGCTTCCAATCTCCAAATTGACTATGCCTTCCAAGTAAATTTCAAATGCGCGCCTACGTTCGTCAGAAATACCATCGTGAGAAGCCAAGCCGGATGAAGAAAGAAGGGTAACTGTGTTACATGAACTTTTAACTTCCTCCCGAGCTTAATGTTATAAGTTAATCTGTCAATCAAATGAATCACATGTAAGTTTTGTTTCGTTTATAATGCTACTGTTTCAAACCTGTCAGTAAATTTTCTTTTCTCCTTTTCCTCTGCTCTAGTCTTTAGAAAATAGTTTATGAATATTGTATCTACTAATAATAATTCAAATGAAGACATTTATATTTTTTTTCTTTTATTACTTATGCTATAAACAAACGATGCCAATAGAATATTTCCCAACTCTGTTTAAATCTAGTTTATAATATTGATTATAGTTATTTTAAAAGGAAGTTCGATTAAATTAAAGATTATTTCATATATTGAGTTGGCAGATATTAAATCACTTTATTATGTTTTTTTTTTAGTTTTGTCATTCTATTGTAACTGATACTTCAATCTTAAATATGTAAAAGGGTTTTAAGTTATTATCTTGGTTGAGAAATAGTTTTCAGTGTATAATTTGTTATAATCGCTACCGCCTGAACAACCTGGGGGGGGTTAGGGGTTTCAGAGTAAACTTAATTAATTATTGCTTTCACGGTCAGTTTGATTCTGCCATGTTTTATTGGAATAGTTATATCAGCCTGTTGCGCAGAAATAGACGAATTGATTACCCAGGTTTGGTATAATTCCTTTTCAAATCCACTTCAAGCACTCGTCCTCGATGACTGTGGCAATGCCTTCCCTTCGCCGAAGTTATCGTCTCGCCATACTACCATATGGGGAAGAAAGCAATTCTTTCCCAGATTATCTCTTGGATCACCGGGTTTCGAAATGATCCCGGCTGGTTGTAGTGTCCCGGAGCTACTTGGGGGCATTAAGCCTTGTCAAAGTACAAGCCGCCCGGTATTCCTTTGATGCACCGCAAGTGATTACTGTAGGGCTCTTCAATCTAGGCAACCACTAGTACATCAATCTTAGATATCATAATTATACGAAGCCACCCTCCAACTATTCGTACACGCAACGGTTCGAATCTATTCGAATAAAATAACTTAATAAAAATCGTAGATAAATATTTTCAATGCTCAAATGCTCTGATTCCCTTAGCCACCCGTCAATCATTTCACTACACAAATATTGGTATGAGTTTGTTTACCAGGTAAAATGATTACTAAAGACTAGTAGCTAATTATAATAGAATATTTATGGAAATCTTACCGTACTTTTGAATATTATATTTTTATGCTTTCTATTTGTTATTAAACAATTTATTTACTCTAATTTTGTGTCTTCCACCTCATTACTCTCGAAGCCTATTTAGTCACCTACTGTCTGTATTGACAACTTAAATATATACATTACATTAATGACCGTACCGATATCCAGAGTATAATAGATCTATATATAAAACTGTAAGTAATTTAGTCTGTGTTCTGAGTTGAGCTAGTAAAGGGATAACCCCGTGCTGTTATAAAGTCATCATCGGTTGGTCATACCGGGGTTTGGGTTTGAATTTTGTTGGCGTTTTGGAATTTATTCTTAAACGTGGACTGGGTTTGAACTCGGGTACTGTGTATGAGTAGGCGTGGTGGATTTATACCGGTACAATATATATATATATATATATATATATGCACATACACA
>JAQFVV010003178.1:0-13714 GCA_028023455.1 Epiperipatus broadwayi | reverse complement strand
AAAATATAACAGAATAGAACTTAATTAAATCATTTAAGAAATATACTTTTCAGTGCTGTGCCCATAATCATAACATATACATTGTATACGATTAATTATCAACTAATGAAATAATGCTTATATTTTGAAATTGCATTTAGTTATTATTTTAAGTCAATGATTATGGGCATAACATTGCCAAAATACTTTTCAGAATATATTTTTTATTGCACATAAGCTTGATAAATGTATGTGATTTAATTAAGAAACTCTCTTTCTGGAAAATCATTCAAATTGGCAGATTGAAATTGCCAATAGTTTTATTTAAATGAATAAATACTGTCAACAATTTTTTACTTGAGACAGCATTAATATGACGACTTGATGCATTTAAAAAATTTAGAAAATATTTAAAAATGCTTATTAAATATTTAATTTTTTTATATAAGTAAACACCAAAGTGATCATATGAGTAGTACTAATATGATAAATCCAGCTAAAATAAATATTTTAAGCACTATTACACTAATGACAATGTCCCTCCCCCTTTTTAATAGTCTCATAAATTAATACAGATTTTGGTAATAGAAGTTTTACTTAAAATGTATAAATATTTATAAAAAATATAAATTTAATAAAACAAAATAATAAATACAATTTCATAATATATATATAGTTTTTGAGAAATATTAGGATGCTAATATTCAAGTATGGAAGATATTTATTACATAACATTTTAAAACTGGAAGTACTGTTTTGCACATTCTCATTCAGAAGCCAATTTTTAATTCCTAATATGATATTAAGCCCTGGGATTACTGCTCACATATTCTTGCTTCCAAGAAACGAATTTGCATTGCTATCTGGTATCAATTTCATTTTGCTTATATAGATGTATGAACTTAAATCTTCTGGCTTAGCAAATTTTTTAAATATATGTTTTACTAACCGTCATGGTTTTTGGCATTGTAGAAGAACTTTAGACACTAGAAATCAATTAATTATTTCAACATTTAGCTCTTATCTTGCTAATATTTGCATTCTTCTTCTATCTGTTCAGATAATTTTGAAAGTATTCAAAGTTGCTAATTGATATAATGACTTTGCGCATCAAAACTTCATATATTCTCTATGCTCTTATCAAGAAACAATTTTTCATATTTAAAACATAGTTGGATACTACCAAATACACTAACTTTCTTGCCAGCTCAAATTGTTAGAATAGCAGAATAATAATTTAGATTTCCATTAAACACATATTTAAATACAATTATAATGTATATACTGAACTTTAGATATAAGCTATCAACTTTATCTTACATAACCAATGCATATGACCATATACAGTATATGCAAAAAAGATAAATGATCTCCAATATTTGTATTTTGTGCTGTACTAGCACTCATCAGTTAGTCCAGATTATCATCTCCCAAATATATATATATTATAATAGTAACTTACAGTTATTATTATTGGTCTAACGTGTTTTATCTCTTAGGAAATTATTTATAAATATAAATTTTTATTTGACTATTTTATTATGTATACATATATATATACATTTGAGTTTTAAATAATACATACCTTAAGCTTTTGAGTAAAATGCCAGATTTGAAGTTAAGAATAAATACTTATATATTTTTTTTATTTTATTATTAAATCTTAATGTCAACGGAACAATTGATAGTTGAGTTAAGCATGAACTTGTAATAACACACGAGCAGATTCATTCGTTCTCTTGTTATTAAAAAGGGAAGAAAAAGAAAATCATTTCTCTTTAAAAATAACTTTTTCTTTTATCAATACTACTGTTCAATGATTGGAATTTAAACATTAACTTTTCCAAATTAAGATAATCTGTGGATTAAAAGTCTGCAAGGAAAATATTTTAATTTTCTATTAAATCTTAAAGGAATAGCAATATAAAAGAAAAGAACGTCTGTTTAAGTTTTTTTTTGGAAACTACGTTGTTTTAACACTTTCATTATTCTTCGGATATATATAAATTTAAGATAATTATATATATTAAGAATAAAACAATGTGTAGTGAGTAGTATAATTATTATATCGTAAAAGGTTTCGAAACCAACCTTACATACTATTTTAACATATTTTGAAATATTGGATATATAGAACGTCTAATGATAATAGAAAAATGAAGATTAAGAACATCTACATTCGAAGAATATTTATTTTATTTCACATTAATCAAATCATTGGATATTATTAACAGTTTATCATTTAAGGATAAATAAAATCATCATTATACCAATGGATTAATAATATACTTCGTAAAAGATCTTCATTAGGATGATGAACTATAGACTTCAATATCTACTCTCAACTCTATTATAAATAAGTTTTCTTTATTATTTATATATATATTATATAATAATGCTTATATTATTTTAATATGTTTATTATTATTATTATCTTTATTTCAAATTTGGCATGCATCATTATATCTTAATAGGAAAATTATATTTATTATTAAATATAATTAATTGAAAGCTTGACATAATTCATCAAATTAGATGAGGGATATAAAGAATAGTTATTATTTGACAGATATCTTCAACATACTTACTACGTAATATTGTAAACGTTTAATGTACTTTATTTATCAAAAATACATATAATATATAAGTTATACAATTGCAAATAGTACTTATATATTGGTAATTATGAAACATATAAATAAGAACAGTAAATAAATTAATAAGTTACATAAATTATTAATTTTTGAACCCAGATATTGTTTTTATATATCTGTTAATTTAAACTATTTTCTTTAATTTTTGAAGTTTATTATAGTATTGAGTTTTATCATAGGGTATTAAATAAAAATATTATTTATTAATATTTTTAAAATGATAAAATTCATCCGTATTTATTTATTAATATTTTATTATCTATTATATTATATTTTTTATTATTTATTAAATATTGATTTATTAACTTGATTTCTTTGTCTAATCATTATTGAATTATATTATATATATGCTAGTATTATAAATATCATATGAATATCAATTGTAATTAATGCTTATATAAAGGCATATAAATAATAACTTGTTTTGAATTTTCCCTGAAGAGAGCTAATTGCAAATTCTACATGAGTTTGAATATCGTGGCATAATGGTGACTGAAAGAGGAATGAAAGATGGATGAACTAGTCTAAATTATATTAAAACTTATTCAAAGATTATTGAGCTAGCATAAAAAAGATAGATATAGTCATGGACTTAGTATTTCATTGATTTATTTCTAGCATTCTACCTGAAGACCCAAAGTCCGATTGTAGTGAAATGCATATCCTCTTTCTAGGGAATTTAATCATCCCCATATATACAACTTAGATTTTAAATATAATCCATTTTGTTATATTTGGCGAACCTAACTATGAAGCATTAAGTTAATAATTTCCAAGCATTAAATATAATCGATTCTATTATATTTGGTATATCAACTGGGATGATTAAATGTCATTCCGTTATATTTGGTGCCTCAACTAAGGCTATCAAATAGGCCGTCCCATTATAATATATATATAATCAATGTTCAGTTTATATGGGAGATGATGATCTGGACCAACTGATGAGTGCCGTTTCAGCAATGAAATAAATATTGGAAAACATTTATCTTTTTCACATGTATCAGTTATATAAAATGGAATGGATAGCTGAAGGGAGCTTGAAAGTCTGTGTTCAAATCCCTTCTAATTAAACACTAAACAGTAATAAATGAATTAATTAGATGCTTACTTCTATATACTTTTATTATACGAGGCATTATTTGAAAACGTTATCAAATATTTGATTCTCTTTAAGAAGTTATTATTGTCTTCATTATTATTATTGAATTTTGAATTATAATTAAAAGTAAGCAAACATTTTTGATAATTTATTTTTTGTTACCATTTAAATGATTCAATGATTGGATAGCACACACTTTCGTTATATAGATTTCTAAGTATAATATCTTATTCTGGTTTTATATTTCTATTACGTCCAAAAAACTTTTATTATAATTGTCACTGAGTAGAAAAAAGAGTGTTTAAAATATATATATTGTTATTAGTACTTATTCTCTATTTTTTTTTTTTAAAACAATTTCTATGTCTTTTATTTTAACTTAGATTAACTTTCACTCAAGTAACTTTTTTTTAAATTTATTTACATTATGTCAAAAATACCCTTTTCTATCAATCTGATGATTTTTTTAATATTATCTTTTAGACACCCCCCACACGCCCATTAAAAAGCAATCGAGAAATAATTCAAATTAGTTTGAAAACTTTAATGTACTGTATATAAAAATTTATTGGAAAATATATTTTGTATATATGCTCCTTGCTTAATCTAAAATTGAATAGGACTCTTTAGCTCACCAAGATAATATATAATCACTAAACTAACTCAAATAAAGTCTATGTAAAACTGAAAAGAGATATCTTTTTTTTTTTACATGTTCTTTCTTAGGTGAATTCTCTAATTGAAGGTTGTCATCTAGAAAATATTAATTTCTTTAATTTCTTGTCCTAGAAATTATTTTATGTTCAATCATTATGATTTCTCAACTATTCGTTCTTTGTATTTTCCCTTGCTCTTTTTCTTTACATCCACTTATTAAAACAGATGAGATACACCTTCACTCTATTATCTCGTTAAAGTTAGAATCTATTTTCAGTTGAATTTATTCAACATGACATTGATTCCAAACAGCTAATATATAACCGTCTTACATAATTGTTGAATTTCATTTTTTATTCCTTAAATTATTTTTGCTTTTACCCAGAATTTTAATTTTTGTCATATTAATTGGAACATGCAATATTTTGTTTTACTATTAGTTCATTTACAAAGGCTTCAAAATCTTTCTCTAAGATAGCAAATATAACTGTGTTATCTGTGTATATACCTATTTAATTCATTTGATAAGGTTTATATAAAATGAAATTAATTAAATGTTTACTTCACTATATTAAATTGGCTTTCATTTATTAATTGAGTGCATCTCGAAGTATTTTTTTTTCCTGAGAGGTGTTTAAACAAAATGATTATAAAACTAATTGCTTGGAAAGTCGTGTGCTATTTAAGCATTATGATTCATTTAATTGACCAAAAAATATGTATTTTTTATTTATTTTTTCCAACGGAAATTGGTATAGAAACCTTTATCCTTCCCTACTGTGCTAAATTCCACGTGATACGTCTCACAGAAGATTAAAAAAAAGGAGGGTGGCACAATTCTGATAAATTTATCTTTTAATTAAAATATTCCTTTCAACTTCATTTACTTTAAGAAATTTTATTGTAATCAAAATGAAATGCATTGCACTTTTAGATTTATTCACATTATATATATACATTTAGAGGGGAAAATATAAAATTAAAAAAAAAATAATTTTATGGCAGAATTTCTTTTTTTTATATATATATATAAATTCAGAGTCAACAAAAATTATTTAAATTTTTCTTCTTGTTTATCTGCACATATACTTGACTGAAATCATTCTTATTAAAAATTTGAAATTATTTCAGATCGCTGAAAACTTTAAGTAAGTTAAGAAACAAACTTTCTTTGAAAGGCAATTATGGACAATGGTATTTTTGGTAAATGCACAAATTTTTATAGCCAGGGAGCAGAATAAAGGAGGGGGACGACGACTGATTAATGCCTTACCATCTAAGGTTGATTATTTTAGTAAGTGATGGTTCATCTTTTTCTGTTCCTTCTTGCCCTGTTAATGAAAAAAAAATGTTAATCAGAAACCAAACTTTAATATTACTTTATTGCCGAATTCATTAAAATGAATTAGTAGAATCATAATTTGTAAACACTTCACAAAAATCTGTGGATTTTTTTTTTTTTAGATTTTAAATAATTCCAGTTCAAACATGAGAACAATTTGTTAAGAAGCTGTATATTAAATATCTTTTCTATCTTTCTGTTAAACTTCCATCTTTCAGAATTAGACCTTAAAAGAGCTCCATCTTTATTCTCTTAATCAATATAACTGTCTTTTAACATATTACAATAATTTATTCAACTTTATTTTTTAAAACAAATTTCTCTGCTTCTAGATAAACATTTCTTGATTTTCTTAATAGATCTTTCATACTTTATAGCAATTTATTATTCTTTAACTTTTTTCATTTACTTTTCAAAGTATTCTTATTTTCTAGATCAAAATCTTAATTCCTGTAAATGTTTCTGAGTAATAAATTGCTGCACAACTAGCGTTGTTAGCTGAAAGATCATCGCAACCGCCTTGCAAGCAAGTAGTTGGTTGCAGACGGTTGTGAATTCGCCTCCTGCTGATGCTATGACATATGAAAAAAAAAGGAAAAAAACAACAACTAACGAATCTTATTTGAAATTCTAATCTTATTCATTTACAAAATAAACTTTCTTTGATAATATATTTTTCTATTACAATCTTACATTTTAATTTTTACCCACCTTTATATATATACAGGTACTTAAATATTTAGCACAGACCATTGCGATTTTCCAATTTTACATCCTGTTTATATTAATTATTATTGAGCCAGAAGTTATAAGATTATAAGGTGATATTTAATGTCATGTATATTCAAATATTTTGCAAAGTATTAGTATATCAAAATTATATTGAAATGAATTGAAAATTTATTAAAGAAGCACTTTGCAATAATGTGTCTAAAGTTATAATGCTGGATTTTAAAAGTTGTCACTTTTTAAATGAACTAAAACCATCCGACACCAAAAAAACAAACAAACAGACAAACAAGAAATAAAAGCTTTTATTCAGTTTCTATTGGTCTCTCCATCAGCTCTTCATTGAAAAGCTATGGGGAAGAAAGCAATACTCACCAAGCATTCTAGATGTATAAGCATTAATTCATTCTTGGTTTTTCCTCTAGGTAAGAATAACTAGATATCCATTTATCATTGAATATTGAAAATTATCTGGATTGGCTAATTATACTAAATACTGCCTAATGCTATACTAGTAATTATAAATAAAATAGAAATTCATATAACACTACAATACCAGCCAAAACAATATTTTACTAAAATTCTTCCACAACCATGGTTTCATCTATTAACAAATAGACCTTCTCATGTGATATTCCACCAAACATACAATATCTATATATAAAACAAAATACTCCTCATCATTCACATCAACAACAAACTCTTTCACATCAAAGAATGTCTTCATGAGATTGATGACCTCATCTTCAAAAAATGTTATCAGTTTCTTTTGCTCTTCTTTTCAATTTTTTTTTCATAAAAGATAATCTCTGCATTATCAAATAATATTTTATGGCCTGTATTCAGTTCATCAATATACAAAGCTGAGTTATTATATTTATTTTTAACTCTACTTTTATCAAGATTAACTCTTACATTAAGACTTAATTTACTCTGACCTATATAAGGTTTATGACAGCTGCAAGAAATCTTATAAACTACACCAGGAATATATTTACAATCACTTGACTGTTTTGTATCATTTAGTATTGGAATTAAATTTAGGCCTGTCTTCCAAGCCACATTCATACCACCCAATTAAAAACATTCTTATAAATTTTAGTAATTTATAAATATATATCAATAAATTTGATGAATAAGTAATTTAATATATTATTGCTATCATAACTTTTTGTCAGTCTGGATTAGATGATTTTATTATTATTCATCTTTATGAAAGTATTGAACACAATAGTGTACATTATTTGTGCCTCCAGGTATTCTCATATTGTTGATATTTCCTATAGAATTTAATTTTAAATTTGATAGTATGACAATTTTTAGTTATTAAAATTTTTGTAGAAGATATATTAAAAAAAATTTTTTTTCTTCACAAATAGAAAAAAAATGCACCGATATTTAATATAATAAATTTTTTAAAAATAAATAAATTGCTGAAAGCATTTACATATATCAATTTTAATTATAAAAATAAATTATATCTGCCATTACAATATTAATATTTTTAAATATTAATTTGTAAAAGAAATTGACCAAATAAAGGTATTCATTTAACTTCAATGTGAATTATTAAAAAAAAATAGAGGCCTAAATATATTTAAGAAGGCTAAGTTAGAGTTTGTGATTAATGACTAAAGATTTCTATTTAAAAGAAATAATAATGATTTTTAATTAAATTATACTTTATTCTTTCCATTATTTAGTCTAAAATATGTTTCCATCATTAAAAGTACTTTAATTTTAAAATTAATATACACTTTGTGAATAAATTTAAAATTAAAAAGTTTAAAAATGTTTCATCATCATCAACCATTATCAGTCCACTGAAGGATGAAATTCTCTCTGAATTCAATCCATCTTCTCTGATCTTTAGCTTCTCTTCTCCACATCACCCCTGCACACTTTCTTATTTCATCCATCCATCTCGCATGTGGTCTCTTTCTGGGTCTTTTACAATCTCTTGGAATCCGGTTTAAGATTTCAATTGTTCATCTATTATCTCTTCTAGCAATATATCCAACCCAACTCCACTTCAGTCTTTTAATTTTTTCAATGAGGTCAGTAACACTAGTTTGTCCTCTTACCCATATATTGCATTTTCGATCACTTCTTGTTACTCCTAACATGCATCTCTTCATACTTCTTTGAATGGTCTAAAGTCTCTGTATTGCTCTTTAAAATGTTTAACTATTCTTATTTATCAATTTTTCTTAGATTTATTGTATTTTATGATATGTTAGCTTTATGGAGCATTTATTATTTTATTTTTTTTATGATGCATTATTAAGTTACATGAAAGTCTATTTTTAAAAGATGCATATAAAGTGAATATGGTGTTTTTAGTATGAAACAGTTAAGTATGTATAACACAATTTCAGCTGCGATGTTTTTTTATATCCATAGCTGGTAAAGTAGTGCAAGTAAAATAGCGTAAAAAATATTAGAAAAATTCAATGAACACTATATTCCATTTAAAATTAAAATAGGATTATATGCATGTTAGCTGCATATAATATATATATATATTGTAACCAGACCACCATACAACCCTTTTATTACTTCAGTTGTAACAATTTCCTGATGAGCATGTTGCAGGAAGGAACTATCAATTGGCATTACCCAATGCAGATGTTAACCCTCCCTACAATAATATTTCCTGCTCATCAGAGGATGTAGTACCATAAAGGCTGGAAGCATCTAGACATTTATATGTTTGGTTTTCCAAACAGCGCACTAGAGTTCCATCTCACTACAACCTGACTTACCTAGGCCTAGTTATGCCAGACGTAGCTCAGTAGGCATGAGATTCTCATGAACAAGTGCAATGAATGATGAGTGATGCAATAAAAACAAAAATAGAATTGAACAACTGGAGAACTAAAAGTAGTTTTAGGTAACAACTATATTTAACAACTGATAATATTAAGTTCAGAGTTCCACTTAAGAGATGATGTTTAGAAGCAGTTTAATTTAACAATAGTTCATTTTCAAATTCACTTATGAGAAGAAGTTTGGAAGCCGTCTAATTTAACAATAGTTCATTTTCAAGTCCATGCATATCCATGTGAGAAGTTATTTTCAGTTCATTTATGAGAAGAAGTTTGGAAACAGTTTAATTTAACAATAATCCATTTGCAAATCCTTCCAATAGAGTATATGCAGTCAAGCAGTTATGATTTATACAGCATTTCATTATTTTGAGAATTATTACCAGTTGGTAAACAGTTAAACTCAGCAATTCTTGGTTTGTGAAGCATTTATCATTTAGTCCAATATAGAGGTATATTCATACACACAAACTTTATTGTTTGATTTAGATATAAGTAATATGCAATTGAGCATTTATAATTTAGTCAAATATAAAGGTATATTCATACACATAAACTTTATTATATTATCCAGATAGAAGTAATATGCAGTTGAAGCATTTATGATTTATACAGCATTTAATTATTCTAACATAAATATTTACTTGGTCTGCTGCAAACATATATTTTTATACATAAATTCATTAGCAGTTTTATTTATACTTTGAAATATAGAATACAATTAACGTTTTCGTATTTCTACCTTAATTTTGTTTCTTTTATTAAAAATTTTATCATAGCATTAATAATTGAATTGCTACTATTTTTTAATTCTTACCTTATTACTTGTTGTTCTCTTTCAATACCCATGGGGCTTAATGAATGGCACAGTAGACAGGCTGGAGCTTACTTCATGATTGTGGATGAAGAGAAAAACACAGGTCAACCACCCATGTTATATTGGTTTTTCATGGTTAAGTTTTGATTTTTCTGTCTTGCTTTACTTTGTAAAACTGATAAAAATAAACACTCTCTGATAATCTGAATTTTCCAAATATTTTGTACTTTCTCTGCTTGTTTTATTCAATATGATTTCTAAAAAGAAAAACTACTTAACCGATGATAATAATAAAAATGATTCTCTCTGTCTGATAATACAAATTTTTCAAGCTATTTATAATTTCTGCTTATCATAATGGATTCTCTTTACATAACACCTGCTTTAATTGGTGTTGGTAGTATGTTTTCGTCCATGTTCGTGCCATTTCCCCCAGCTCATTGGCTAATCTTTTTGGCGGTAGAAGACCGTTTTTAATTATCTGGCTATGTGTTTTCGAATTCCAATTAATTTTTCATTTCTTTGCCTAAGGCATTGGCTTAACACCTAAGTTATTTTGCTTTACAAATTATTTTTCTGCAATACAAAATAAACTTATCTTTTTTTTTAATGTTTAAATCTTTTTTTTTTTTACTTTATTGATTTCCTTTTTTGGATTTTTGAATTTTAATAAAGAAAGATTTATACTTTCTTTTAATTGCAGATTTAACATATTTGTTGTGTCTTTTTTTTATTTTTAATTTGACCAAATTAACTTTCTTTTTTCATTGCTGTCAATTTTCATGATTCCTTTGTTTTTTTAAATTTTTAGTTTTCCTCAATCATTATTAAGTCTTTTCTTTTCTAACAACAAATCATGCCAGTATTTTTAAAATGGGGGGGGTCTTTTGAATATATACATGGGGAACAGTATATCTGTTTCATTACCCCCCACCAAATTTTGGATGAAATCGCCTGGAAGTACGATTTCATTCCATATAATACACATCATTTCTCATTACTGCATTTCCATTGGTTTTAGGTTTGCTGATGAAATGGGTAAGATGAGCTGGAAAAGTGAATACATGAACTGTAGCTCCCAATGCCAGGATAAGTAGATGGCCAAGAATAAACTACTAGTATGCACTGCCCTATGATGTCACAAGAAAATATCTCATTTTAAGCACTACCTCTCTTGTACCTAGAAGGATCATCCAACTAAGAGTAGGAACCAGAGAAAAAAAACACAATTTGATACTTAGCCAACCCTGCTCAGCTCCTGTGAGTCTTAGGGGCTATCATTTGGTCTATTCATGAGACCAAAGCCTATTCATGAGGCCTATATATACACATTGCTGGACTACTCTCAGAGCACAACATCCAGGTTTGGATAGTGCCGAGCATATACTTTGGAGCATCATAACACAACACATCCAAGCAGCTCTGCTCAATCATCCACCCACCTCAACATGAAAAACACAAGTCCATGCATCACTACATCACACTCACAAACTTTTTCCATCAGCTTTCTCTATTTTATTGTTCTGAATTATAACTACAGTTTGGTTTAGGAGACTGAGGATCATGATCAGTTCTCCTATAATACTCTTCTGTATTATGAGGTGACACACTTCTGGATCGTTTTTTTGTTGGGAGTTTCTTATGCTCAACATCACTGTGGTGGCTTGCTTCTTCACTTCTGTACTTTCTTTGGAGATCCTTGTTACTATTTGATCTTCTAATTATATGGGTCCAATATGGACCATGAACACCTTCTGTGGATTTTTTTCTGTTCCTCTTCCATGGTGGTACTTCATTTTTAGAAATACATAAAGGTTTATTTTTGAATAGCTCTTCTGCCATAGTAATTATTTTTTTTTGTATTTATAAAAGTTTCTCGTTGCTTAATTTTTTTCACACTTATAAATCCTGAGTTTTCAAATTCCTTTTTGGTGTCTTTTCCTGCATCAGCAAGTATATTTTTAATAACTGTCTTTATATATTTTTTTTCTGTACTCAATTTCTGATTTGGGTTTATTGAGCTTTTGTTTATAATGTTTATATATGGCTGAGGACTAACACAATTTTTTTTCCAATTTATGGTTTCTTTCTCTATCTCTGTTACTATTTCATAACATATATCAGACAATTTTTCTGAAACATTTTCTTCTATATTGGACAGTTCCTTAGTTATATGAGAATTAAGTTTTTGATTATGTTCATTTTTATGTTTTTCCTCTTCTTGAAGATCAGAAGATTTTAATTTTGCTTCATTAGATTCATTTTCATCCATTTGAAACTCTTTTACTGTGTTTGATACTATTTCAGTCTCAGCTTCCATATATACTGTTTCTTTTTTTTCAATTTTAGAGATATATTCCACAATCAGAAGTTTTCCTGAAGGTGGACTGACAATTTCAAGATCACCCTTCGTAATTTCAATTACTTCCTTTTTAACAATCTCAAATTTTGCTTCATCAGTAATAGGATATTCAATTTGTGATTCCTTTAAAATATCTTTGGTTGGAAATTCTAAAATTTCTTCCTCATCCAATTTTTTAGACTGAGTTTTTTCTTTTATTAACTGGTTGAACTTTTCATTTTGTTTTTCTATTGCTTCTATGATTTGTTTTTCTATTCTTTGGTTTGCTTCTATTGCTTGCCTCTTATATTCTCTTTGTTCATCTCTTTTTTGTCATCTTCTTCTCATTGTTTATCTCTTTGTCTACATTCTTATTCTCTTTGTTTACAGTCTTCTTCTCTTTGTTTATCTCTTTGTCTACAATCTTCTTCTCTTTCTTTATCTCTTCATCTACAATCTTCTTCTCTTTGTTTACAGTTTTCTTCTCTTTCTTTATCTCTTTGTCTACAATCCTCTTCTCTTTATCTACGCTCTTTTTCTATTCATTCTTTCACCATATCGAGTAGCTGCCTTAACATGGCTTTCTTTTGTTTCCTGAGTTTCTATGTTCACCATTTTTCCTTTGTTTTCTGGCTTAGTAAGCTTCTCTCTCCACCCACACCATGATTTAACTCCATCTTCTTTGAAATGCCTGTTTTATTCTTTATTTACCATTTATGCCATTCATTTTTATGTTATTTTTCTTTTAAATTTTTATTTTTCCATCCCTTCTTGAATAAATCACATCACTGCATCATATGCACTGCTCATATCACAGAATCGTGATCTGCTTATGCCTATGGATAGGCTAGTTAGATAAGGCCTCACAGTAGGGTGACAAATGTAACCAGACCACCATACAACCCTTTTAGTTCTCCAGTTGTTCAATTCTATTTTTGTTTTTATTGCATCACTCATCATTCATTGCACTTGTTCATGAGAATCTCATGCCCACTGAGCTATGTCTGGCATAACTAGACCTAGGTAAGTCAGGTTGTAGTGAGATGAAACTCTAGTGGCGCCATTTGAAAAACCAAACATATAAATATCTAGATGCTTCCAGGCTCTATGGTGCTACATCCTCTGATGAGCAGGAAATATTGTTGTAGGGGGGGTTAACATTTGCATTGGGTAATGCCAGTTGATGGTTCCTTCCTGCAACATGCTCATCAGGAAATTGTACAACTGAAGTAATAAAAGGTTGTATGGTGGTCCGGTTACAATTT
>JAQFVV010003177.1:0-13723 GCA_028023455.1 Epiperipatus broadwayi | reverse complement strand
TATATATTATATTTGTATTTAAATATAATAAACTATATTAAAAAACTATTAAATATACTGTTATATATACTATAAATCACTTTATAAGGGTTGTTCCATCTTTGGTCGTTTTCTTCTCCGGATCAAAAAACTATAAATAAATATACAATTTAATTAAAAAAATAAAAAAGGAAAACATCGAACACTATCTAAATGTTTGACCTGTCCTGCATGTCAATTGCTTATTTTTATTATTGGACATATTTTTGAGATTATGAGAACGAGTAATACAAAAACCTTGTATTTCAGGAAAATAAAAATGTCTGTGGATTAATTTATCTGTTTCTGTAACATTACTTTAGAAATTAATTTCAAATATGATTTAAATTATATTTCTTTTTCTTTATATATTTATGTTAATTCCTTTTTGTAAATATGTATTTACTTCACTTCCTCCTCGACTTTTCTGTCTCTCTCTCTCTCTCTCTCTCTCTCTCTCTCTATATATATATATATATATATATATATATATATATATATATATAATCTCTCACATCATTAGATATTCTTATAGACATTCTAATTAATAAAAGAAAAGAAAGAGGAACAAAAAAAGTACTAAAGATAACAATCAACCCATAAGCTATCATCAATATCAACCCGTAGTCAAGCCAATCTCATTTAGCAATAAAGGTGGTACCACCTTTATATATGACCTAATACGTTTATATAGATACTAAAGATTGCAACTTCATCAAGGAGTATGAGATTAATAATGCAAAAAAGTTTAAGTAGACTAATAAGGAGTCATGTATAACTCCTAAATTCCATATAAAGTATATATTTGCTAAGATAATATTACCAATTACTTAAGGCTTTAATAGATCTATAAATGTAGATGAGAACAATCAATCCTCAAGCTATCATGAATCTGAAACTAGTCAAGGCAATCTCCTTTAATAATAAAAGTGTTATCACCTTTATATATGGTCTAATATATTTATATAAATACTGAAGATTGTAACTTGACCAAGGGTTGATTATCATCTACACTTATACACCTATTGCAGCTTTAAGTCTTATTGTTTTAGTAAATATATACTTTATAGGGAATTTGGAAGTTATAAATGACTATTTATTAGTCTGCTTTCAGAACAAGTTATATTTGCCTGATATTATAATAAGGTTTGTTTAAACTTTTTTGCATTATTAATCTCACACTCCTTGGTCAAGTTTCAAGCCTTAGTATCTACATAAACATATCAGACATAAAGGTGGTTCCACCAGATTGAGACTATTGATAACTTAAGAGTTGATTGTTATTGTTATCATCTACATTTATAAACCTATTAAAGCCTCCAATAATTGGCCTTATTGTCTTAGTATATATTAAAGTTGAAATTTATAATGATTATACTAACCATTTACTAAACATAAATATGTCCACATATATCATACTGTGTATTCCACTTCTTGCAGTATTGATTTTAAATTCTTCATGGCAAAATTTTCTTGATGAAAATTTCAATAACTGCCTACTTACAATTCTACTAATTTTTATTCTCAATCATATTCATGCAAGGAAAGCAGCCAGTAGTATATCTCTTCAGAATGCCTTTGAGATAAACTTTGTATTGTAAATGACTTTCGGGTTTTTTTTTACAGAAAGGCAGATTCAAAGTCAAAATTTTCACACAAACCTTTTCTTAGGAAATGTATTGTTTTTCCTTCACTGCACAACTAATTCAATGAAGAAGTATCTTACAATTGTATCACAGCAAGATGAAAAATATACTAATCCATCTTACACTATTGCTGTTATATCTTAGAATATTAGTGATCATGCTTAATAGAAATTCTCCAGTGCCTTTAATTTTGCACCAGTAGATGTTATATGCTTCACTTTCTTTTAACTAATATAATGAAATATGTGATAAGCATATTCTTTCTTTTAACTTATTTAATGCAGCAAAATATTAACACTTATGTTTATCTTTTTATTTAAAAAACTACTAAGATATCACATGATTACCATTTTTTATGCTTACACAAGTTGTAAAAATAGTAACAACACTCCCCATACTGTAGTGAACCCCAGTGCAAGCCATAGTAATCAATGGATGCTAGAAGATTTATGTTCCTCATTGATAAAGACCACAAGCTAGAAAATAGTCTGAGGATACTGGATAAGTAAGCATTAAACCAATGTTTTATGCACAAACCCTCTAGTTTCAATTGATTACTATCACACTGCTTGTCCTTACTATAAAAAGAGTTCCTACTAATTTAAAAGCTACCAAGATATTTAAATTCATTCACCTCTAAACTATATTTGTTCAGTTTTATTTCCTTTCATTGTCTGATAAAAAAGTCTCACTTTTTAAAACATTCATTATTAAACCCAAGTTCTGATAGACCGCATTCACAATTTGAAAAACAATCATTAAAACATCTTTTGAATTAGAAAGAATAGCATAACCATTAATATATTGTAAACCTAAACATCAAGAAGTTATATAATGTTCTTGAAATTAATAATTTCAGTAGAAATATTACACCACATCTTTATATAACTTCTTAATGAAACCACCCACAAACTGTTCCAAAGGCTATTACCATAATAATAGAAAATATGTAGTTATCATACCCTCCTGTTTAACATTTGTTTCTATATCAAATGTCTGATTTTTCCACTGCCAGCAATAAAGGTTCATCTCACACCGCCATGTTACATCTGTATAATATGAATAATTTCTAGAAATACCAAGTTACTTTTAGATACTGCCATACTTTTCTATCACTTGACTCAAATATATTAAATCAAAAGAGATCTAAATCACATTTTTCTTTAGCACTTTTTTTTTGCTTTTCTTGGTAACTATAAACATATTTATAGTTAAAACAGATGAAAATTAATAGTTTCACCCTTTAATCCCTATCCAATGAATTCCCATCCAATATCCCCAGACTAATTTTTAATTTATGGTCTTCATTAGTGAGGAGATTTAGATCTGGGAACAGTGCATCTGTACCTTTGGATCTAATGCAGGTTTCCAGCACTCACCTTTTATTTTTTTTTTGGTAATCCCTATCCAACACCTTTCCATCTAGCTTACGGCCTTCTATCAGTGAAGAGCCTTAGATCTGGAAGCAGTGCATATGGATCTTTGAATCTAATGCAGACCTCCACAACTTACCTTTTATTTTTTTTGGTTAAATATAAAGCTATCAACCAAAACTAAAAATACAATATTTTCAGTCCAAGCTAATCCATTTGTATATTTATATTTGATCATCTAAAAACTATACACAGACTTTAATAATCATTCATCTGGCTGGAACAAACTTATTGGAGTTTTTATTTTTTTTATAAATTAAAGTAACAGTAGCATTCTCAGATCCATATGATATAGATAGTTTTGAACTTAATGTACCACATTTTAAAATTTCTTCAGAGATCTCAATGCAGTTGCAGTTCTTCCATTTTTAAAAATTATAAATAGAAGTTTTAATCTCAACAACCTGTTATCAAAATTGATTGATTATGGAGATTGGATATGACATCAAATCTAATTATTCTGATTCTTGTATCATTGTGTTAAAAATGAGCGAAATACTGCATGTGTTCAAAATACCATCATGTAAACTGTATCACTTGTTTAATAGCAATAGTCAATAAAAGGCTAAACTAGCTGCTCTTAGATATGCATATATGACTACTCTTATCTAGATAGGCACATATCTAATAGTAATCAGTAAATGGCTATCTAACTATACTCAGCTAGAAGCAGGGTCTCATATGAGCTGATTGTATCCTATTGGGTTCATGTTTAAAAAAAACTCTGCACATGTCAAAGTATATGTATTTAAAAATTTGTATCAATAATTTCAAAAATTATAATAATCAAAAACAGCTATGCTGCACTTAGTATGCATATAGCAGTTATCTTCTGCATAGTTGCAAAAAATAAAGATATGCCATGTACTACCTTTAAAAAATTTATATTGGCCAAATTGTTACCATTTATTTCACTAAATTGTGAGTTAAGATTTTATGTATATGTAAATTATTTCTGCAGCAAGATAACTTTTTTTTTAATATAGTCTAAACTTTTTAAACTAAATTCACTTTATATATATATATAAAATATTTCAAAAAAATTAGTTGTGCAATTAATTGCTTTAAAACCTTAAATATTATTCCAAAAAATATAAAACTCTAAACTGCTAATTTACATTGTTTGCACCAATTTTTCAAGACTTTTAATTCGTAGAAAATTATGAAAATATTTTTTCCTCATGTGTCAAAGCATCAACCGGGAAGTGAACATGCAAACCAGGGACAACTGCTTGTAAGGCAGTTGTGCTGACCATTCAACCACCAACGCTTGATTATTTCAAATTTTAACAGTTTAAACTCATTTAAAAATATTTATTTTCAATTTCTGTCTTCCTTTGTGAAGAAATCGTAACATTCTATCTATTTTTTATAGGATGTCCAATTCAAAGTGAGACAGAGATGCCGGCAAAAAATACCAGTGGTAGTATTAAAAAAAAAAGCAAAATAAGAAAAATAGCTCTCAAAAGCAAAGACATTTTCCAGAAATTTTTAAAAATTCACGATGACATAGAATCAGAAATGATCAATTAAGAAGATAAAAATCAGAAATGATCAATTAAGAAGATAAAAATATTCATATAAATGAAAATGCCTCAGAAAAGATGTTTATGATTGTAAAATAGATATAAATAATAATCATGAAGAAACACATTTATAAAAAGCAAAATAGTACCATGAAAATAATTCAATGTAGTCTATCTGAGAATAAACAAATAATTAATGAATTACTAAATACAGTACGACCAATAATCCTGCTACTTGGCCAGAGAGAAAGGGTTAGCAATAATAAATTTATTAGTACAAAAAAAAATTATTGTGGATGAATTTCCCTGCCAAAATAATGAAACTCATTTTTCAAAAGTTCAATTTAAAAGAAACCTCCAAATAGTGAAATCATATATCATTTTTGGATAATATATGCTATTGTCATGTTGATATGACATAGATTGGCAGAACATGACAAATAAACGCACCATTTAGTTGCAATGTTAAAATGTGCAGCACTGCAAAAAAAACTTTTAGCTGTGGAAAGTATTGACAACATACAATGCAAATTATTGATTTAAAAATTGCAATTATATCAGGTTTTTGAAAGATCATTATCAGTGATATAATTTCTAAATGAGTTGAATTTGACATTGTGAGGATTTATTTAAAACAAAGGTAATTCATGTAATGGAACCTGCTTAAGAATTATTGAACTGCTTATAAAATTTGACCTAATAATTCAGATTATCTTTGACAAATTGCCAGTTAACAAGATCAAGAACATTATCTAAGCAAAACAATTCAAAATGATTTAGTGAATTTAATGGAAGTAAAATTCAGAGCCAGATTATAAAACAAATAAAATCAGGAAAGTATTATGTGGTAATTATTGAGTTACTCCAGATATCAGTCACCAAGAACAATATTCTTCACAATTAAATGTCTCTTGTGATAAACACTTTGTTCAATCACTTGTTTTTATAAACCCTTTATTAAATTTATAAATTCACTGTTATCCTTTCCATTCTTGCTTGTAAC
The DNA here is from genome assembly GCA_028023455.1 of Epiperipatus broadwayi. Lineage (NCBI taxonomy): Eukaryota > Metazoa > Onychophora > Udeonychophora > Euonychophora > Peripatidae > Epiperipatus > Epiperipatus broadwayi. The sequence goes on along the minus strand of JAQFVV010003177.1, from coordinate 8,097 downwards.
AAATTGACCAAAACATTGGAAATGTTTTGGCCAATTTAAATTTATAAATGTAGAAGATAGTTCTGGGAAAAAATTATATGTTATGCAAAAGTGAGAAATGAATTTTCTAGGATTAAATATTAATAATATGAGGGTGGAAATATAAGATAATAATTCAAATATGAAGGGAAAACATTCTGGGATTCAGTCTAGATTCTTAAGGAAAAATCCAAAAACATTTTTTATTCCCAGTGCTTGTCATAATTATAATTTGTTTTAGCAGATATAACTAAAACTTATTCTGATGTATTAAATTTCTTTGGTATGCTTCAATATCTTTATGTTTTATTATATTCCTGCATAAAAAGATGGTCCATTCACTAAATATGTTAATGGTCTTATTATAAAGCCTCTATGCAATACAAAATGGGAATGTCACATTCAAAATGTTAAGATGGTAAGGTATCAAAATGCAGTCTACGATACATTTCTTAAAATATTAGAAGATCAGAAGATCCTCAAATTAAAAATAATTAAAAATCAATAAAAGGTTAGTATCTTTCATTTTTTGATATGATTTACTTTCCCAAATAATTTTTCCTAGCGAGGATCTTCAAAATGATTTTCTAGCTATTTCTGTGGTGCTTACTTTATTAGATGACTGCTGGTTTAGCATGAAATACGTATATTGGTGATTATTTATCTTTTCAACATATGTGTGTTCAGGTGTATCAGTATTATGAGATAGTGTGGAGAGTGGTGGGTCATGTGAAAGTCTGTGCTCATACCCTATTACATATATAGACACAGGTACATATAAGCCTGTGTATTTCAGCTATTACTTTATTTGAAAAATTATGTTAGTTAAAAAAATATAGGAATACTGGTTCAAACAAGCATTAGTTAGGCAAAAACACTTACAGAAAATTTGGAGATAATTTCAGAATTCTAAAATAAAAGGTTGAGAAAAAAAAAATTTTTTTTTTTTAAATTATGAAGTCATTAATGAGCCAATTGCTAATTCTGCAGAAATATTCAAAATAATTATCCTTTGATGTAGTTCTAAATAAAGCAAAACAATCATTACAAATTCGATTTGAACAATGGAAAAAATCATATGGATTTATTTATGCTTTTGGGAAAATTTCAAAAAAAATTAAAAAAATGAACTAAGAAAGCATGTGATACAGTTAGATATTGCTCTGATGAATAGAAAACTTAATGAGAAGCCTCATTTATTTTGTAAAGAAGATAGATTTAGATGGCATTATGTTGGCCAATGAAATGAAAGTTTGAAATTTTTTTACTTCATTAGAATATTATCAAGTTTTCAAAAATATTTCAATTTCTAGCAGAAAATGATGAATTAAAGCTTTTCTTAATCTCTTTATTGCTCTTTAGGTATATTTAACTATACCAACATCTGCTGCTTCTGGAGAAAGGAAAATTCTTTGTAAAAACTAATAAAAAATTATTTAAGATAAACAGTTTAGCAATCCTATCTATTGAAAATCAAAAAGCATGGGAGTTAGATTTAGGTTCAATTTTTAGAAGACTTCTCTGAGTAAAAAGCTAGAAAATATTTTATACATGATTTTATAATGTTTCAATATTGATGATATATATTTTGTTAAATTATATTATTTAATTACTAATTTTTTTATATGAGTCATATTTTTAAGAACTCCATAAGAAATATCCGATCGGGCACCATATTATCTGAATCAGGCTCTAGCTAGGAAAGAACATCTCAGATTAATTAGGGGAGTTTTGATGTTTGATTGTAAAAATAAGTCAGGGCTTTCATTATTGATAGGATAGTTGCCATACTCTCATGGATACTGAACCTATGAAGATTTTTATCTTTTTTGACAAAAAAGAGCTTCATCCTTAATAATTTGAAAACCTGAAGCACTAATTGTAATGAACAAGCTCAGTGAAACCATGGGTGTTTAATAAGAGATAAAAGGTCTGTGATATCTTGAGAAAGAATTTAACAATAATTCTAATAAAACAAAAGGGTAAAGAGGGAGATAGACTTTTATAATAAGTAAAACAGAATAAAAAAATATGAAAAAGATTAGTTATAGTCAGAAGTCATTCAGCTCATATTATTAAAGAGTAATAAAGATCTCAATTTTATAATTAATAACATGATTATAAAAAAACATTACCTTCAATATAAAAAAATAAAAATCAGAAATGAAAGAGATAACAAGTTCAAAGAAATATCTTAATTAAAAAAACACCAGAAAAACTAAGTGGAAATCTGGAATTTAATAACGTTGAACCTTAAAAAAAACTAGAAAAATCAGAACTCTCATAGATAAGTATAAAATTTTTAATATTGGTTGACTTTGACAGAATAGCTTAACTGGCCAAAGCATCATCTCAGCAAATAGATTTGGATGAAACATCAAAATATATTTCTTTAAAATAATTCATTTTTTAAAAAAAAATGTTTTTATTTTTACAATTTTACGAGCATTTAATATTAAACATGCTATTTAAAAAAGTAATAAACTCATATTATAAAAATAAAAATTAAGTTATATAAAACAAGGATTTAAAAAATCGGCCATAATTAGAGATAGGAGTTGGGACCTTATATCCAAACTTAATTAAAATTCTCTAGTTATTGTATTTGAATTTACTGATCCAGTAAAAAATAAAGTGAATGTATTAAGCAATTTGGTAATGGAAGGTAGATATAGTTTAAAATAGTAAAAAATAGAAATTACTGGTAGAAAATGAAATGTTAAGTTAAATGTAACTATATTAAGTGGCAATAAACTTCTGTATTAAAGAAAATTTTAGGAACTATATATATAGGACCATTTATTTGCAAGTAAAGTGGCTTGGATTGAGAACATTATTGTATTTTCAATTTGGATTAATGGTTTTATAGTTATCCAAAAAGGTAAAAGGAGTGCTGGAGAATGCATTAATTCCAAAGATCTAAGTGCACTTCATCCAGACACAAGGCTCCTCATTGATGAAACAATACAAGCTAGAAATTAATTTGGGAATATTAAATAGGTAGGTATTGGATAGAGATTATTCTGCACAATCTTCTAGCATTTATTGATTAATAAATCTTGCCCTAGATGATTCTGTAATATAAAAATTTTTTCTACTGTTTTAAAAATGTTTTTTTTATTAATTTATGATAATTTATTTTTAAAAAAAAACGTTAATGCAATTATATTGCAATCCCTTACTTATGTGTTTTTAAGGTTACTATTGTATGGTAAATAATGTTTTGTTAAAAGCATTATGAATGGCTTTCTAGCATCTATGATAAGTGAAGTTACTGAAAGAGATCCATTTATATATGTTTGTTGAAAAATGTGTTATCAAAGTCTTATCTGGAAATTAAGTACCTGGAATGGATATAGTTGCCATAGGGCACCAAAATATAGCATTGAATATATGGACAATATAAAAATAAATAAATTCCCCAATATACAATAAAAGAGAAAAGTAAATAGAATGTATATCAGTGAATACCCATCATTAAACATAAATATAAAATAGAGAAGATGAATGAATATCACTGTTTAACATTAAAATATTTTTTAAAACTTATCATTTGATCTTATACTGGATGTCACTATATTTTGTAATCTTTTAGCTGCCAAAGTCTATATATACTCCCATCATTATTGTTATTACAAATAGTTCTCTAAACAGGCAAAACTCTCTATACATATTGCCACTCCCTGCAAGCCAGAGTAATCAATGGATGCCAGAAGGCTTGTGCATAAAATCCCCATCTAGTGCTTATTCATCCAATATCACCAGACTATTTTCTGGCTTGTGGCCTTTGTCACTCCGGCTTGCAGGGAGTGGCAATACGTATAGAAAATTTTGCCTGTTTTAATAACAGTTATATGCAAGCATAAGAAATGGTGATCATGTGATGTTTATTGGCTTAAATAGGTCTTTACTTATATAAACATAATTTGGTGCTGATATAGTACGCGCTCGGCGGCCATTTTGAATTTGAAAACAGCCAAAAACACTGCTGGCACATGCAAGTGATAAATGTCATCAACTAGAAACACTCATTTTTAAAAAAAGTAAATCGCCTGAGGCACTATAATTAAAAAAGGTGTTGGGAAGGGACTACACTTAAAAAAATTGCGGGAAACGTCACATTAAATAGCTTAAGGTGATACTATTAAAAAAAAAAGGGCGGGAAAAGGAAAAGAGGTGAAAATTAAAAAATGCTTTAAAATAAACCAAAAACGCTAATTTATATATATAGTCATAATCAAACATTGCAATATTTACAAAAATTCGTTAAAATATAGCGATCACTAGAAAAATAATATAATGCTATAAATCAAACCTTACTTTAAAATAAACCAAAAACGCTAATTTATATATATAGTCATAATCAAACATTACTTTAAAATAAACCAAAACCGCTAATATATATAGTCATGATAATCAAATATTGCAATAGTAAATGTCAAAAGATTAACCCTATGTTAAGGCACTTTTTTTAAAAAAAATCGTAAATGATATTTACAAAAACCCGTTAAAATATAGCCATCATTAGAAAAATAATAAATGCTATTTTAAAAATATCAGTCCGGTTTATCAACGCTATATACTAAATCAGTATTATAATTTTAAAAAACAATATTTAAAAACTATAATGCTATAAATCAAACATTGAGTTGTAACGTCACATTGAATAGCCAAAGGTTATACTATGGAAAATAAACCAAAACCGCTAATATATATAGTCATGATAATCAAATCATGCAATAGTAAATCTCAAAAGATTAACCCTATGTTAAGGCACTTTTTTTAAAAAAAATCATAAATGATATTTACAAAAATCCGTTAAAATATAGCGATCATTAGAAAAATAATAAATGCTATTTTAAAAATATCAGTCCGGTCTATCAACGCTATATACTAAATCAGTATTATAATTTTAAAAAACAATATTTAAAAACTATAATGCTATAAATAAAACATTGAGTTCTAACGTCACATTGAATAGCCAAAGGTTATACTATGGAAAAAAAGAGCGGGAAAAGAAAAAGAGATGAAAATTAAAAAATACTTTAAAATAAACCAAAAACGCTAATTTATATATATATATTCGTAATCAAACATTACTTTAAAATAAACCAAAAACGCTAATATATATAGTCATGATAATCAAATATTGCAATCGTAAATCTCAAAAGATTAACCCTATGTTAAGGCATTTTTTTAAAAAAAAAATCGTAAATGATATTTACAAAAACCCGTTAAAATATAGCGATCATTAGAAAAATAATAAATGCTATTTTAAAAATATCAGTCCGGTCTATCAATGCTATATACTAAATCAGTATTATAATTTTAAAAAACAATATTTAAAAACTATAATGCTATAAATCAAACATTGAGTTCTAACGTCACATTGAATAATCAAAGGTTATACTATGGAAAAAAAGAGCGGGAAAAGAAAAAGAGATGAAAATTAAAAAATACTTTAAAATAAACCAAAAACGCTAATTTATATATATAGTCATAATCAAACATTGCAATAGCATTTATTTAAGTAATTTTTTACTAATATTTTAAGAATTTAAAAAAAATTACCAACTCTCGATCGGATGGATGGTCGTCCGCTCAGGCTAAATTTGGTTCTTCCTCTTCATTACTGCAATACCACAAAACATCAAATTATACTTTTAAGATTTAGGTTTATTATTTTAAAGAAGACGCCAGTAAACAATTAATTTATTCAGGAAATATCGCAGCTTGATATGGTCTCTTTCAAATTTATTTTTAAAACTGTGTACTTGGGTCTGACACAAGATATCTATGACGTAAGATAATTTTCAAGAATTATAGTTCGGATTTGGGCCTTTGTCTTACTAAGATAAAAGAAAGTGTTAAGTTAAACTTTCAAATTTAAAAAAAAAAAAAAAACTATAAACCAGCTAATGGACTTTTATGCCTCAAGCCTAACTAGTCATCAAATGCAAAAGATGGTTAAAATTAATTATAACAAAAAATTTATAATAAATTAATGATGTAAAAATATAATCGCACTGTAACATATTATACATCACAACTTGTACTCATATATATATATATATATATATATATGGGTGCCGATACATGTATTAGTTTTAAGATTTTAGTTTTAACACTTTAAAGACGCAAATAAAATTATTTGGTCATTTATTATAAAAAATATAAAAATAAATTAATGATTTAATTTATTTACGGGTGTATTCTTTTTTTACTTTCTAGTGCATGTATTTCGACGTAGTCGTACACGTAGTCTATCATGTCAGCTGCCATCCCACCCCATCCAGTATTATGAATGCCTAATAAAATATATTCTTTAATTATATTTGCGTATTCACTTATTGTTGCTAATTCTGTCTATCATTCCGTTTCACCTTCTATGTATCATAGTAGGCCTGTTTGTCAAATTCAAACCCATCCCAGACCACGTGTATAATCCTATAATAATGTACTTTGATGTATAATAACGTATGTTTACGTGTATGTGCGCACATCTAATATATAAATAAATATATTTATATATTAGATGTGCGCACATATTATTACATCAAAATACATTATTATAAGATTATATACATAATGATGTTAGGCTTGAAGCATAAAAGTCCATTAGCTGGTTTACAGTTGTTGTTTTTTTTTAATTTGAAAGTTTAACTTAACACTTTCTTTTTATCTTAATAAGACAAAGGCCCAATCCGAACTATAATTCTTGGAAATTATCTTACATCATAGATACCTTGTGTCAGACCCAAGTACACAGTTTTAAAAATAAATTTGAAAGAGACCATATCAAGCTGCGATATTTCCTGAATAAATTAATTGTTTACTGGCGTCTTCTTTAAAATAATAAACCTAAATCTTAAAAATATAATTTGATGTTTTGTGGTATTGCAGTAATGAAGAGGAAGAACCAAATTTAGCCTGAGCGGACTGACCATCCATCCGATCGGAGTTGGTAATTTTTTTTAAATTCTTAAAATATTAGTAAAAAATTACTTAAATAAATGCTATTGCAATGTTTGATTATGACTATATATATAAATTAGCGTTTTTGGTTTATTTTAAAGTATTTTTTAATTTTCATCTCTTTTTCTTTTCCCGCTCTTTTTTTTCCATAGTATAACCTTTGGCTATTCAATGTGACGTTACAACTCAATGTTTGATTTATAGCATTATAGTTTTTAAATATTGTTTTTTAAAATTATAATACTGATTTAGCATATAGCGTTGATAGACCGGACTGATATTGTTTGATTTATAGCATTATATTATTTTTCTAGTGATCGCTATATTTTAACGGATTTTTGTAAATATTGCAATGTTTGATAATGACTATATATATATAAATTAGCGTTTTTGGTTTATTTTAAAGTATTTTTTAATTTTCATCTCTTTTTCTTTTCCCGCTCTTTTTTTCCATAGTATAACCTTTGGCTATTCAATGTGACATTACAACTCAATGTTTGATTTATAGCATTATAGTTTTTTTAAATATTGTTTTTTAAAATTATAATACTGATTTAGTATATAGCGTTGATAGACCGGACTGATATTTTTAAAATAGCATTTATTATTTTTCTAATGATCGCTATATTTTAACGGGTTTTTGTAACTATCATTTACGATTTTTTAAAAAAAAAAATGCCTTAACATAGGGTTAATCATTTGAGATTTACGATTGCAATTCATTTGATTATCATGACTATATATATTAGCGTTTTTGGTTTATTTTAAAGTAATGTTTGATTACGACTATATATATAAATTAGCGTTTTTGGTTTATTTTAAAGTGTTTTTTAATTTTCATCTTTTTTTCTTTTCCCGCTTTTTTTCCATAGTATAACCTTTGGCTATTCAATGTGACGTTACAACTCAATGTTTGATTTATAGCATTATAGTTTTTAAATATTGTTTTTTAAAATTATAATACTGATTTAGTATATAGCGTTGATAGACCGGACTGATATTTTAAAATAGCATTTATTATTTTTCTAATGATCGCTATATTTTAACGGGTTTTTTGTAAATATCATTTACGATTTTTTTTTAAAGAAATGCCTTAACATAGGG
>JAQFVV010003176.1:0-13734 GCA_028023455.1 Epiperipatus broadwayi | reverse complement strand
ATAGATAGATAAAGTTGTTTGTCATTAATTAAATTTATTTTATCGTAATTGCTTTGTAAAAATAAAATAGAAATAAAGGTATAAAGTTATGCGAACACATAATTGATTTTAAATAATTATTTTATTACTTTGATACATTCTAATCCCAATAAAAACGAATTATTTCAGTAAAATGAACATCAAAATATATATAGAGATTAAAACTCATTAAAGCTTTTTCTTTTAGTTCAATGTTAAAGATAAAAATAAAAAATGCTAGTTATTACAAAATAAAATATAAATTTGTAAAAACAATCTCGTATGTTCGCTTTATATGTGATTATTTTATATAATAATAAATTTTACAATCTCTTTTTCAATAATTATTAGTGATTGTCATCTACTGAACAGGTATTAAAGGAGCTGCAATTGACTACTTTGCATTACGTAACCCAAGCTCATATAAAGAAATAGTTTGACTGAGGTGTTATGATTATTATGCATGATACCTAGATCTAGTATTTTAAAAAGGCTATATAATTTTTTTCTTAAATCATTTAACTCTGATATTTATACAGATAATGTATAATGGCTTCTTGGTGCAGCAGTATCACATTTTATCAATATATCCATAAGATGGGATTAAATCCTGGTTTGAAATTCATAATATTTTCCCAGTTCCAATTAGCTTTGAATTGTTGTTTTCAAGTATCTACCTTAAAGTCAATCTAGCTAATCATCCAATATTTGTTGGAAAGTAGTATCTAGCTATTTTTTGCTATAAGATAAAGGAAGAATAGAAATCTTTTCAAACCCTCAATAGCTAAAAACTGACAAGCCTGATTTACAGCATTTTCTTTTTTATTATTGGTTTAAAAAAAATTCTGATGAGACTTTTATCACTAATGAACAATTTATATTTTTTCCATATATATATAAAATATGGGTGAAGATAAAATACAATCAAACATTACAATTAAGTGCTGAAGAATCTAAAGATAAATTTTCATTTAAAAGTTAAAAATCATTATTTTATAATGTCAAATAAGCTGATTAAAAGTCCTGTAAGTGATCTAACACATACATGTATAAATATATAAATCATTAAAATCAATCAACACTTAGACAATCCCTGTAACAATTGCAATTAATAATCTCAACCTGTTGTCAAGGCAACCTCCTTTTAATAATAAAATGGAATTCCACCTTTATTTATGATTAAATATATTTACATAGACACTAAAGATTGCATCTTGACCAAAGATGTTGAAATTATTGATACAAAGAAATGGATGCAGATAAATAAATTATAACAATAATTATAACAATCAATTATAACATTATAAACTGCAATTATAAGTTTCAAGTTGCACCCAAAGTATTATGTAAATAATAAGAATAATAATGCTCAAGATATATATATATTGAGTCAGGTCCCTTCAAATAAATCTTATTCTTGCTGGGTTTAAATACTTTTTTAAATACATAACCTTATATATCTGTATTTAATAAGTTTAATATCTTATTTTTAATTAATTTTAATATATAAAATTTTAATAAGCGTATTATTAAACTCAATACATAACTTCTTGATAATTATTATTTTATATATTTAACACTAGGGGGGATAGACTGGCCCTTCAAGCTTAGGGGAGAATATCATTGATAGCATACCCATCAATAATAGCCACTGTGAGATCATGCTATTTAGAGCATATCATGATCACATTTCCTGACTATAGCCTATCTCAACTGCTGAAATTAAACCCCTGCCATCCAAAGCATTTTATTTGTTTTGAGGATCAAACTCAGACACCAGCTGACCATATTATATAGCCAGCATTCTATGAACAACAGGCACACAATCCAGCACTTGACATACCTCAGATTAGCTCCTACTTTTAACCAGGATCCATCACATTTACTTAACACATACGCACATTTATCTCTGTAAATAAATGATGATGCAGTGATGAGACAGAGAGAGAAATAGAGCAAATAATATTTAAGCAAACATTAATATTTATTCAAGCAAACACATATATTTAAAAGAATGTCATATAATAAATTTTACATAAAAAATATAAATGATTACTTTCAGGCTGAAATTATAATAGACCTTCATTAATTAAAGTTCATTTAATTTAAAAATAAAGTTTCTATAGACAGTGATCAAAAAATATTTACCCAGGTTTTCATGAATGTCAATGTCCATTCAGTTGGCTTTTTGGGCTCCATTGATGGTTTCAGGGCTTGGTTTCTATTCTTTGTCTTAACAATGGAAGACAGAGAAGGGCAGTAGCATCTATTTCACCATTTTGGCATCAGTATCTAATGATAGTTTAAGCAGGACAGTTGATTTTGGAGAACTTTGGGGAACCCAAAGCCCAGGTGAACTCATCTAAAGTGATCTAGCATTGCATGTTTCTAGATCTGAGGCTTCAGTAGTAATATTTTTCATAGCAGTAATGAATGATTCTATTTGTCCTTAGATTTCTAAATATCTGGAGCAATGAATAACATAACAGCACAAAATGCAGTCCAGATTAAAATACAGATTGAATACCAGACTGAATTTCAGATTGAAGACCAGACTAATTCTATCACAAAATGAAGAGTGGAATAATTGATTCACAAAATGCAGAGCAGACTAAACAATAATAGCAGCTGCAACTTTTTATAATATTCCTCTCTCATTGTTTTAATTCCTTATTATTTTTAATTTTTATTGCAACTTGATCTGTTTTTTAATTATTTTTACATTTCATTTTATTTAATTGATTTTCATATTTGCTTTAATCTAATCTTTTTCTTAGATTAATCTCCTATCACTTTTATGAGATAGTTTATAAGATTTTTAATTAATTAAATCAGTAATCTTTTAAACTAATTACATTTTTAAACTTTTCTTTCACAAACAAATTTTATTTTAACTTTCATATTTACTTATTTTTATCCATTTTTTTCTTTTAATTTACAAAAAAAAAGGAGTTTTCTTTATTTCTAATTCTTTTTTTACCCCATTTTCAATAAAAACTTTATTCTCTTTTAAAGATAATATAATGCAATCTTTTTTATTTTTATAAAAATACATTTTAAAACTACTTAAATAATTATTTTGGTATTTACCTATTCTTTCAAATAAATTTGATCATCTTTTTAACTTATGAAACATATAATGCAGATATATGTAAGTTTTATAACACATATCTCAAAAAGCATTACAATATATATGGATGTATTTCTGGTGTATGAATTATTTTGGATATGTTTGTTTGAATAAGAAATTATGAATGATATATTGCAACAACTACAAATTTTAAATATGCAAAGAATACAGCTAGATTGTTTTTTAAAAAGTATTTATTATTTGAAGAAAAAATAAGAAGGTTTGAAAAAATAATGGCACTGCAATTTCATTTTTACCTGCAGGCCATAAATGGTGCTAAAGCAGAGAAATGAGAAAAATTCTTGTTTCTACAATAAGCTAGACAATTGAAATAATGTTTCTAATAAAAATTTTACTCAAGGAAAAAATGTGTCTAAAATTAAAATTAAACTGAAGTCAATAAAATATATAGCTACTAACTTGGTATATTATTTATATAACTACATAACTTTAATGCTTTTTTAATATCAGATTGTTTTGTTGTTAGTCTTAAAAAAAGGAATTGCATTGCTTACTGTTTTGAATCCCAAATTCTCATTAACAAAGGCAAAATCCAGAACTAGCCCAGAGATGGAGTTTAAATTACACTCATCTCTAATAATGATTAATTACTCAAGCTCATAACAGATGGTACTGAAACTAAAAGGAAAAAAAATATTTTTGTAATTAAGAATTGTGATGGGTAAAAAAAATGTGTCACTAAACTATATGTAAAAAATTCAACATTTGAATCACATTAGCATGTTTTGCTGTTTCTATATTTGCTATAGTAACCCCAAAAAACTTTTTTTAGATTTGAAGTTCCTTTAAGAGCAAGTATCTTTTCAGAATATCCAAATAAATTTAACTTGTCATAGCGACAATAATGTCTTAAAATTAAATAACCATATTAACCTCATTTATATTAATTGATCATACATATAACCATTAGAAACCAGTCAACACTTAAATTATCCCAATATAGATAACAATTAACAATTTCAACACATTATCAAGGCAACCTCATTTTAAGAATAAATGATTTTATAATATTTTTGTAGATTCCATGTAATAAAAATATAATAGCTAAATAGCTATAAGCTATTTAACTATTACATTTTTATTTCATGGAAACTTCTGAAAATAATATATATATATATATTTACTGAAGCAGATGGATCTGTAGGCCAGATCCATGCTTCACGTCTTTCTAGATTACTAGACAAGGATCAAACCTGATACACGCATGTTATGATATTTGTAAAACTTTCCATCTGCCATTTTATCTACATTTAAATTTTAGACCAGTAAATAAGTTATTAAAGTATAAATTTTCTATTAAAATGTTTTTCTATAAATATTAGAGGGACCCAGTTATATATATATATATATATATATATATATATATATATATATATATATATATATATATATATATATATATATATATATATATATATATATAATGAAGCAGATGATCTGATGCTCAGATCCTGCTTCACAGTCCACATCCAATCTCCTACCACCTAACTGTATTCAAACCCACCTTTACGCACGTATATACATAGCTAATAATATATATATTTCTTTTGGTTAGTATTATAACATAAATCACATTAACACATATGAATTTTAATTTAAAAATATTTTATTTAATAATATTCTCATGTGTATACGGGCGTAAATAATAAATATCTATATATTTCAGTGTAGGAGATTGTGAATAAATTAATAGTTATATTATACATATAAGGTATTATATATAAAATTTATTATTTTTTTCATATATAATTTTGTAGCCAGAAATGATGAAATCTTGTTAAGAATTCACTCAAAAAATAATTACCCGGAAGACCCCTTAGATTAAAGTAAAAGATTACGAATTGGTAATAATAAAATAAACTCATTAGTGGAAATTGTCCATGCTAGCTTGTTTTAAAATCATAAGATATATTTTAAAACAATCATTCGAGAAACTGATAACAAACTTGCATTGTTTCAAACATCTTACTAGATAAGAATATCCAGTCAAACTATTCCAAATGAAACTTAAGTGATTAAACTGTCTCAGGTCCAGCAGCAGTTGCTAAGTTACAGCTTCAAAATAAAAGTATATATACTGCTGGATTTGAATCCACAAAAAGGAGACCATTAAATAACTAAGTTGCTATACATATTCCACGCCAGTTTTAATTCTCACTCAATGTGTTGTGAGTAGGAAATTTCACCTTGTCCCTCCATTCTAATATGCTGTTTCCATGAATGAAGCTCTGCATCCCGTACTACTGAACTTTATGTATATTTTCCAGTGAAAGTGAAATACTATCTCTCAAATAATAATGCGACTCTAGATCTAGCGAAATAATACCAATGGACTGATTCCTAGTGAAATGCTCTTCCAAATAATCAAGGTAAAAGAACTTTGACCACTTATAATTCCTAAATCCTGCCTTCTCTGTAATATTTATATTTTAAATCATCTATATTACATATCTTCAAATATGTATTCTATAACTCTATATAACTAATCTATATTAAGCCTCCTATATAATGTTTTTCTTTTCTTTTATTTCCAAGCGGCAAACAATTTTCATTTATGTATGTATATTTTAAAATAAATGCCAATAGTATTCTAAAATCGCAAGCATATAACTCATTTTCGTTTCCCCACCCATCATTTACTGGGTAAATAATTTATAATTTGATCAAAACAAGTCTTATTCGACTTGCCCAGGTGCTCGTGATTTTAGATAAATTAACTAATTATATTTTTCATGATTACTGTAGAAAAAAAGATTTGACATCTGTTTTTCACATTTTCCATCCTAAATAATGTGCTATCTTTTATTTTTAAATTATATTATATATGTAAAACCCATCTTAGCTATTACCACCACCCACTTATTTTGTAATCATTTATATATTTTCACAAGGGCATTGATTAACCAAAATTGAGATTTATTAAATGTATGGGAAGTAATGAATAATATTAAGTAACATAATGTGGGGGGGGGGGGGATCTTAAGAGCTTAGTTTTATATTTAAGTATAATTATTATCCATGTTTGCTTAATGAAGCCATATCATTACGCCGAATATTTCATAATTTATGGGCAATAAATCTGTTCCAATAATCTTTAGAATTATATTATATTATTAAGCATTACGTGCATAAAGGCCATTTCATTTATATATATGTTCGTGCTCTTTCTCACATGGAGACATTCGCAAAGTGAGCCCCATCATCATTCTCTATGTCCTTAAACCAGACTGTAAAACCACCCTGGGGACATCCTTGGTCTTATGTACATGCTTTATACAGGAATCGCTCTGGAAAATCCAGCCCAATAATGTCATTGCTGACCACTCTTCATCATCCATGATTTGTCTGTACTTCACTCCAGGAAATATGGACTCTTTCATTCATCAAACTGACCCTGCCTACATTTGCAGAGGAAATCGGTCCACTTCATTATAAAAATTCATAAAGCACACTCCAGGATCCATAGTTGGACCGACCCAATCAGCTGCCATGCACGCATCACCTTTCAGTGTCTTATTAGTCACCCAGAAGTATTCATAAGCCATAATGAAATGATTTCTTTAAATGGACATATTTCCATTAGTTTAATATAAATATCGATGCGATAGATTTAGTATTGTTTATATAATTATTCATTACCCATCCCGTGCATTAATTATCTATAACTCCAAATTAATAATCATATTGAATGTAACTGAATATAATATCTGCTTGTAAAATTATTATCCTTTTAAATTAATTCAATGCTCTTTTCATCTCTGGGGGTGTAATAGGATTCCAGTAATGTATTCTAATAGCGCTAATTTATTAAATCACAAATATATATTATTGGCATAGCCGCAAATATAATGTTATTGTTAAATATGAATCAAACACATGTATATAATACTTCCCTAGGCTCATGTCAGCTAAATAACCCGACATAATTTTGTTATTAATAAATCTTAAATATATATATCAAACTCGAACCATTGCTTTCTTTTAGTTAAGATAATATATTAAGTTATTACTTAACTCAAATAAGACTAGATGATCTCCGCTCAATACATAATTAACATGCTAGGTCATGAGCCTTCATTGTTCATAAAATATAGCTAGTTATTAAGTTATTCTATCATATAAGTTTAGCCTAGAGTCTTTTTGTGTCTCCGATGACCGATGCCGGCGGGTGAGAAGTGAATTAATCGATGTCATCGGGATTGTTGCTCATAATGTTATAGATCTGAGAAATAGGCAAATAGGGCAGAGTTCATGAGTGTTCCTGACCTATGTATTTTGTGCATGATTGGATTCGAGGTACTTTTGCCTAAATGCTAGATCTTGTTACGTGAACATACAAATCCGACCGGCACAATATACGCAAATACATATATATAGAATAGCTGATGGAAACCTTTATAAAAATCAATATATAAATTTTTAATATGATATTTTTTTAAGTATTTTATTCTGGAGATTTGCTTTCACGATAAACCTCACTAACATTCCGTAGCCGTTCAAACAAAAGAAAATCCATTAACAAAATGGTAATAGATTTTCTAATTAAAGTAAAACTAAAATAGAAAAGACAATTTGAAATATAAATTCTGCAAATCTACATTTAATTAAAAATAGACTTGAAACAATTAAATCATTGGGTTTATCAGAAAGTTGATCTCAAGAATACAATACCAATATACTTTAGGTATTCCAACATTGCCACTTAGCCTGGAGCACATGAAAAAGGAAATTTCTCGAAAATAGTTGAAAAAGGTATAAATAGTTAAAGAGAACAATAGAGGCCAGCCAGTCCCAGTTTTTATCAACAATTGCCTGGCAAATCTATGCCAGTCAAATTTTTAAAATAATGATAAAAATGTTCCAAAGTATGGTAGCAGAATAGATGGCATCAACCTGCTCAACTCCCATGTCCTAAACATGACCATCAAAATACCATAAGCCAGAGAAACCTCATAAAAGTGAACCATTGAACTCTTTTATTCACTTCATAGCTAGCTATGCCTGTGTGGAAATTGAGTTTTCTTCATGGCATTCCAACTTCCACTTGGACTCATAATAAACTAGGTAATAGGTTTCCAATTTGTTATTTTTAACCACCTAACTTATTCTTTTAAACTCCAGTGACTTAATAAAGTAACTCATGCTAATTGTAATGTCTTCTAAAGTGTAATCCCCATAATGTAATTTAAAATATTTAAGTTAATATTCTATAAAAATATACTTGCTATTACTTAAAATCTAAGGTCTTTGGTCTCTTTCTATCTGTTTTTAAATTATTCCTTTTAACGCTAAACTTCCTTCTAATTGCAGTTTAGAAAATATTATTATTAATTACTTAAAATGAAATGAATATATACCAATTTTTCTTCCATCTTGACAAAAACTTTTGTTAAATAAATATTTTGCTGCCTATTTCCCGACCAACAATTTTCAGTAAATAAAAATAAATAATTCCCTAGTTCTGAAGATTTTGGAGCAACCTATGTTTTGTTGAGATGAAACCATTTTATATTATGTGTCTTTTTTATATTTATAATTTATACATCCACGGTTTAGTTGTGGGGAGACGTGAGATTCAAGTATGAGAGTACATTTACTTAAATTATTTCATTTTTAAAGAGTGAAAGGGAGGGGGTTTATAAATTATGTCCATGTTAAATAATAAGAGAGTAATAGAATGTTATTTAAAATGTTAATGGGATTTTGTGTTGAAGGGAGAGACGTGTCACTCATTTTAGATATTCGTAATAATAATTAATGCTTATTTTATTCTTGTTTGTCTGATTTTTGTCAATCCATATAACATTTGTGTAATCTTTAGCTCAGCACAATTCTATATTTAAATGCTAAAATATATTTTTCAGTACTTGTATTTTGCCTTGCTGGCATTTGGCTTGATTGCTTGTCTTTTATTCTTTGTGATCACTAGATCAAAACTAGACTACATGAGAATTTCATTGGCCATTATTTATCAGAATATGAAAGCCAAAGATGGAAAGAACTGTGGCAAGCTAAGCTCAGCTAGCCTTGGTAATTCTCATATTTCTTTCACCTGAAATACTTTTACGCTTGCTAAAGGCGCAGACCATTCTTTCTTTATTTCTTGGCATCACAGGAATGAGGGCAGGTGAATTAAATCTATGCTGGTAATGTAATATCGAATGCTGGGATTTGTTAACTTTCCTTTGTCTGAGCACATTATGGGGGATTGACTACAATCTGACTGATTTAGTATTTTAAATCTTGAAATATTTAATTGTGAATATCTCGATCCATTTATATTTTAAATGTGTCACTCTCTCCAACACCAATTTTTATAGTTTGAGTTAATCATTTCTCTCTTAAAATAAAATCAATCAGAATACAATTATATTTCTCATAGCTCTTTAAAAATATCCATTTCTATATCTCAGACTTGGGCGGACATCTCCCACAAATTGATAATCGTTTACATTTGTTAGATTGGTATGTAAACTATATCGCTGTCTTGCCAGAGGCATAATAAATAACAGAATAAAAATTTGCGTAAAATAATTTATGAAATCAAATCAGAGATATTAGATAAATTACAAAAATGTTTTATTAAATATATATGTGAATTTAAGCTACATGTGGTTTGTCTTTATTCCTTCATTCTAAAATTAGTATTTTCTAATTAATTATTGTGCTGCTATCTGATGACTCAGGATCACACACATGCCATTTTATATTTAAATAAATAGATAGTCTAATTAAAGTTAATAATTAGAGTTAGACATACAAATTAGTTGACGCTCATGCTCTACCATTGATGCTAGTGGGCCGGAGTGCGGAAAAGATTAATTCCTTGCCTCAAAAATGTTGTAAATTAGTTTGCAGATTTAGAGAGTGGGTAAACAGGGCAGAATCCATAAGTATTCTTTATCTTTGATCTTGTGTATGGTTGGATTTAAGGTACTTTTACCCAGGCTGTGAATCGTGTTGAGTTAACATACAATTTTGACCGGTATATTACATACACACACCTTGAGTAAAACTAGTTTCATGACACACAATATAATAAATATGTAGCATTGAGAGTATGTTGTTTGCATATATATTTAAAGCTTAAAAAAGAAATGAGAATGAATATCAACAAAATTTATTCATATTGAGATAGATAGTTATCTCAATTTATATTTATAAAATATAGACGTTGGAAAATATAAGTTGGCTTTGGTTTTCATAAATTAAATTTATACTTTTCTAACAAATTTAGGCTTCTGTTATAGGCACATGGGTGGATTGATAAAGACTTGTCTGGTTGAAAAACAATTGAGTCAATTTACTTTTAAAAAGATAAAAACTAATTCATTTTAGCTACATAAGTTGATTTTAAAAACATTGTTCTAGAACCAAGATTTAATTAAATATTAATTAAAAAGAACTTTTTTAAAATACTTTATCTCATTATTAATTGCAATTCTTTGAAAACTGATTTCTTTTATTAAGGTTTTCTTCATGATTTGAAAATGTTTTAAAATGTCAGTCAAACACATTTTATGGATTAAGAGGACTAGTGTTATCTATAGACATGTTGTTTACTTATTTCAAAAATTTTGTAAATGAGGGTGATTTACTGGCTTATATTAATTATATTTAAAAAATATTTTGCAAGCTTTGTAACTATATAAATAAGCTGACTCAGAAAATAACTTTTTTGGTCTTTGTTTGTTCAACATGGATAATAAACAACCTCACCAAGCATTTGAAATAATCAAGATGCATTACAAATTTCCTATAAAAAACTTCATTCCTGATGCATAAAGCCCATGACCATCAGGATATCAAACTCTTTTTGCCAACTATCTTCACATATACTAAATTGCAGGTGAAACAGAAGCACTTCTCAACAGTGAAAATTTTATATTAACTCTAACTGGAAACAGTAAAACCAATTGTGTCTAACATTTGAAAAACATCAATCATAAGAATCTATTAGGAACTACCAATGAGCTCACTTTTTGTCATGTCTACAAGAATGCATATGTATGTAGATGTTATTCTACTATCATAGACAAATAATTACCTCTTGGCTGTATCTTGTACTTAAGATAACCAATTTATTTACTTAATGAATGATTTAATAAACTTTTAAAATTCTAAGTTCCCACAAGCCAGAGAGATTTAGAGATATTGGTTCATTTATTATTTAATTTACATGATTTTATGTATTTATTTTATTTATATTTCCTAACTATTTTAATACTTAGATTTATAATATTTGATTTAATTCAGTGTATTTGATATATTGTGGTATGTTTTTGGAATATTTTTTAAGATGTAGATGCTATTAAAAAAAATTTATTATCTTTGACAAAGTTATTATAACATTTATATGGGTATAATAGTTTACATCTTTGAATAGTTAAGATAGCAGAAAAATATCAATTTTGGTTTTTAAATTTTTCTTTTTTCTTTACTTCCCAAATAGTTTTAAATAATGAAGGTGATTTTAATAATCAAAGTTTAGTTTAAGTTAAATCAATCTTCCTCATAAAAGAAAAAGGTTTTAAAAAGAATATAGGAAAGATTTAGATTTTAAATAGTTAAAATATAATTTAATAAAACTTATCTTTCTGAAGTTATTTAAAAATCATTTGAACAATGTATTTTAAAATTAATGGAAATATAGGAATGTGTTTTAATACTAATGTGCATTTATATATATATAGAATTGCTTAGTAATTTAATTTCATTGTACATAGAACTCTTAGGCAATTTTCTGTTTTTATTTATATCATACATATGTCTGAAATGAAAGATTATATATATATATATATGTGTGTGTGTGCATTTTATATAGTGAACCTGTAGATATTTTATCTACTATTTATTAAATTCTGGATGTTATTTATATTTGATCTGGCTTCAGGTTTAGAGACATTTCTCTTCATGAATTTTATTGTACTTTGTATTTTGGATTGTTAGAGGTTATTTTATGTGTTGTTTTGCTTTTAATGCTTCATAGGAATCAAATGCATAGTGTATAGGTTGAATTTTGTAATGTCCTTTGCATTATGAATGTTTAAAGTTAATTTAATGTTTTATTATTGCCTATTCTTAATAGAAAGTAAATGCACACATCTGAATTTAGCTAACATATATCTAACTGAATAATGTAAACAATACAGTTACTTAATGACAATCTTCAGAGATGGTGCAGAATTATTAATATAAGATTTGTTTGTTAATATTCAAGGGCCACCCAATATCAAAAGCAATATCTGCCAACATAAGAAAGATGATGATTTTTTTATCATTTATTTACTGTTGTCTGTTTTTCTAATTGGTGTTTCTAAAGAATCTCTGTTTTCTGTGACCTAAAGGCAATTTTAATTATTTATTACTAATGGAGCAGCTGTTTTTGGCATTTATCATTGAGATCTCACTAGTAAATTTTCACATGATGTCTCTTGATAAGATATTCATAGCTAAATGTCTAGTGACACCTTCTGGTGTTGAATATTGGCATGCCTAATGACCATTACATGTTAAAATGCAATTTGTAATCACTTAAATGTTGATTAATTAAGTGACAATAGTTGATATCTTGCAACAAATTATTTAAAATTATCTGTAAAAAGATCTACTTAAACTTTTTTTTTTCTGATTTTGTCAAAAATATAAATTTTGATATAACAAAAGAAGAAAGCTATTTTTATTTAAAATAATATTTTTTATAATACTATAATACACATGCAATTATAGTTAATTTTTTTATAATTTCATTTAAAGAGATTAACTGCTTTAATTTTCTCCCCAAAGAAATTCATATGAGCATCAATTCACCAACTATTGAGAGAAATTATAACTTTTTTAAGCCTCAGTAATTTTATACATATTTTTATTCATACTATTTTTAAATCCAAAAAATTCCTGTAGATGTTAGAATATCTAAAAATTCAGCAAGTTGAATTACTTTTAAGTCCTGTCTTGATTGATTTCTGTAGTCCTTGGCAGTTTCTAAATTTGTTAAAAATATAATGTTATATTTTTGAACAAATTAATTGCAGGAAAGGTGATTATAATGTTTGCTAACATGTATTCACTAACTATCTCTTAGAAACTTTTTAAACTTTAAAAGCATAAATTGGTAGATTTGTCAGATATTGATATTTATTTATTCACATTTTAGAAACAAATCTCAAAGAAAAAAGATTTTGTTCAATTCTGGAAAAATCTAATTCTTCTTGATAGTTAAATGATGATATTGGAGTTTTGTTTTGATCACAATATAATTTTATCAATATTTTAAAAAATCAAATATGATATTTTAGAATTCACTTTATTTCTAAAAAATACATCTGTCAAATGAAGTCAAATTTATTATACTCTGATAAATAATAATAGTTTGATATTAAATTTAACATATAAAACTTACTGCATTGAAAATGGTTAAAACTGCCACAGTCTAATACAGTGTGATAAGAAAGAATGGTAGTTTTCTATTCTATTGTGTTATCCATTTAATGGTAATATTTATATGCAAAAGCGCATAAATATGTCATTTAGGCAGATGCTGCCTTCTAGGCTATATATATATA